>CAIGRN010051908.1:0-10142 GCA_903798345.1 Fraxinus anomala
ACGTGATGGGCATGGATCATTCACCCACTAACAGTCTCTTCTCATTTCATCATTTTCCTTTACATCTTGCCCTCACCAAAACGTTGAAATATGCATCTTTCTACATCCTTCCACTTCTCTTCCTATTTCATTTCTTTCTACTAGTCCATCCCAAAAATCAATAAGTTAGATCCTCATAGTCAGTGAGATATGTTAAATGGTATTCAGAAATTCGATTTAGAAAAATTAACTTTTGTATAGTTTATCAGTACCTAAAAATGAACCATGCAGAAACAATTGAGAAAAGTTCAATTAAATTTTGCATACATAATTATTTGTACCTTGGGATGAGTATTGTTGTCGTATCCAGATGATTTCCTCGATGTTGCCACACCAATTCATATGGGCATACTATTATTACTCGACAAGTTGTGATACGTTAAATTTAAACAAATAATATTGGATTTCCCTAGTTAGGTAGTTCTATTGTAGTGCCATCGTATTTTGTTTTGAATATACTCTTTTTTAACTTGCTTGTTCTTATTTCATTTTATTTTTTGTTCTAGTGTAACTATGCAGTTTAGTGGTAGTATTTGTAAAGGATAGAAAATTGCATCTTTCCAAGAGTACTATCAACGATTTTTTTTAGGAACTTCATATATAAATATATTCAAAATGCATAAATGTCAACATAATTGTTCACTTAGGCTGAATCCAGTTCAGTAGAATAAATTATTACAATTTATTGAAAAAAGTAATATAATTTTTTTTTCGAATACTAGCTCTAGTATTTAATGTTCGACGGAAGGCAAGCGAAGAAAAGAAAACTTGTTTTTCAATATTCTTTAGAGAATTGCCTCTTTCTCATGTTTTTATGGTGGTAGGGAAGATGTCAATTTCTTTGATCAAATTTTTTTCCTTTGAAGGAATAAATGCTGCGAGTCCTTTCAAATTATTATGTTCGATTTCAATAAAATAATAAGTCTATGTCACACTGAGGGCGGTGACAATTATACGAGTTTATGGTTTATGGAATCCCATCTTATAATTTTTGGCCTATAGAATTAATTATTCAATTGTGAGAAGGTTGATATTATATGTAACGAGGATAGATATAATAATTTTTTTTTTTAAAAAAAAATTGAAACTGTAATAGGAATATATTCAAAGTGTGATAGATATATAAAAATGGTGTTAATGTATAGTGTTTAAATTAATGAATTTAATAAGGACAACATTCGAATGTGATTTGGATGAAAATAACAATTTTTTTTTATTACATTTTAATAGAGATAGATATAGAGTGGGATAAATATATAATAATGGTAGATGAAAATGGTGACTCCCTAAAATATTGAAGCCTATAATAATGGAAGTTTTCAATATTGCACGGCATATGGATTCTATTCATTAAAATTGTTTTCAAAGTCCTTCATTGTTTTATAATAATTGAAAGAATAAACCTTGGGCTTCATTTTATTCAAAATGTTTTTTTTTTCTTTTCAATCATACATTTTTAATAAAATAATATTACATATAAATTCAAAATATTTCATTCTTTTTTAACCACACATTCTTAAAAAAGTTAATACTACAAAATATATTTTTCCTCAAAATTTGATTTTAATGGAGCACAAACAAGGATTAAGTTGTTTTGACTACTATCTCACAAATTATATTTTGCAAATTTGGAAGATGCGTGTAATATTCATCTAAACACCCAAGTAATTAGATGTGTACAAAATAGATATATCAACACCAATTCGTGTTTTTCACAAATTTTACAAAAAAATATCAAACTTACATTTTTCAAGAATTGTCACATTTGAAAATTGAGATATTAAGGTTGTGCTTCTTCAAAAGTAATCACGTACTTTTTCGAGAGTAACAGTAATTAATATCGTGATTTTCATGAGCAATACAATATTTTTCTAAAATATTTTTGTACTTTGTATTTTTTTTTTTCAAAAACAACAATATACAATATTTTAAAGTATTGAGATTCATGATGTTAACGTGATATTTTTCTAAAATATTAATATGGGCAAATTTTATGCTTCTTTAGTTCTTCAGGAATAATAATGGAATATTCTTATAATTAATGTATGATATCATCTGGAATAGCAACTGGATATTTTTTTTTTCAAATATCAATTTGATATAAAATTGTATTTCTCGGAGCAATAAAAAATAATTTTTATAAATACTAATCGGCAGTAAAAAAAAAATTCGAGATCAAGACGATATTCTAGAATAATGTTGATATATAATTTTTTCCTTTGGAATCAACAAATATAATTTGAATATATTTGTATTTGATAGTATTTCTCTAGGAGTATTAAAACAATTTTCTTCTAGATATTGACACGAATACTTAGTTATCCTTAAGGAACATAAACATAATTAAATATCAAAATATACAGACAACAAATGATTATATTACAAAAACCTTTTTTATGATTTTACTTGCAGTATTAAGAGTTTGTTTGGGTCATTTTTTTTGAATAATAGATTTTGTAATAATGATTTTTATTTATTTTTAGAATGCGTGATTAAGATTTAAGGGGAAATTTTTGAATTTAAGTGTAAATTATTTTATTGAGAAAATATGTAATAAAAAATATTATTGAAAAAAATGATTTTTTTTTTAGAAAATGAGGCTCTAGCATGAGCTAAGAGTGTGAATAAATTGAAGTGATTTTCAGACTTTTATAGATCAATAGAACTTTGGGAAGTCTATAAATTTTGGGATTATGTTACATATATCGAATTTTTTTTACCTAATCCCTTACCGACTACTCATAATAAAAGAGTGGAGACCACATCTTAGGAGTTTTTTATTCATGCGGGACTCGCGTGCATGTGAGATGAGGTAAATAATTTGGTAAATATTTTTCTGTACAAATATTTTTATCCTAAATTTTGTAGCTCAACTTTTGTAAGATTCAATTCATTCTTTCGCCAACTAAATTAATTTGAAAGTCGTGCTAATAACGTATTATAAATTAGAGAACTTAAAAGATTAAAAAAAAAAAAATAGAAAAGTGAATAGATTTTCGTTTTTTATTAAAATGCTAGGATGGAGGGAGGGGTAAAATAGTCATTCTAATTTATTCCCCCAATGGTCTCTTCCTTGTTCGAAGCCGCTGTCGTAAATTTACACACACTGAAATCTCTCTATTTCCCGACGAAATTCCTATAAATCCAATATGTGAAGAGGGAATTCGAAGAAAAAATTAGGAAAAAAAATGAAAAAAGATAAGGAATTGGTAATGGAAAACCCTAGTAGAAATGAGGAAGAAGAAGATGATTATGAAAATCAAAGAGCAGCAGGTTTCCCATTCTCCACTCGCAACGCTTCCTCCAAATACGATTTCGTTAAGGTACAGATAATTGTTAATTTTTCAGCCTTTTCTTTGTGGTTATACCATAATTAACTTTTAATTAACTATTCATGCACGAAATTTGTGTTTTTGTAATTTTTACAGGTGAAGGTGTGGTTGGGTGATAATGCCGATCACTATTACGTGCTATCCAGATTTTTGCTTAGTAGAATGTTAACTGTCACTAAGGTTCACGTTCTTTTAACTCTTTTCTATTTCAAGGTTTTTACCATTTTTGGTGATTCATTTTCTTATTTTGGTTTTGCAATTTCCAAATCTGTTTAAATTTATTTTTTCTTTATTACAGATTCCGAATCACGTGGCTATTAAGATTGCTCTTGAACTTAAAAAGTTGCTCATTGACAATAGCCTTCTTGATGTGTATGTTCTAACTTCTCATTCTCAGCTTTTGAATTTGCAATTTTGTTTGCTATTGTTAGAAATTCTGTGTGTGTGTTTTTTTTTTCGGCAGCTCACAATCCGATTTGGAAGCCAATTTATTTAAGGTACACTGCTTGTAGCGTTCTCTGATTTAAATTTTTCTTGTTATTTTTCCCAGTAGGGTAGGCTGGAGTGTTTGAATTTTTTGTGAAACAATAAGTAAAATCCTTCCAATAGTTTCCCCTGAATTGGGAAATGATATGGTCAAGATTTAAGTCATTTGTAGCGTTTTAAGCAATATTGATCCCTGATCAGAATCCAGTATTTACTGTGATGACATGTTTACTAGGATCCAAATATTTCATTATCTCGACCTACAGAACTCTCAAATGAACCTGTATTTCTTTTGTGTACAAATCCATATTCTATTATGATTCCAAGTAGCATATGATATGCAGTTACATTATTCACGAGTATGTGTTTATGAAGTTCAAGCTGTGATTTTTTTTATTCAATTTATCTGACAACCGTACTTGTATATTGTTGTTGACAAAAAATTACGGCTCCAGAAACCATTTGAATGGGAACTTATAGCCTCCACCTTTACAATGGACAATCATTGAACATACATGCCAAAATAAGAGAAAGTTGAAATTCCTATCAGAGGCCTCTGAGTCTCACGGTACACTCCACGAATTGAAGGCCCAGCATTAGTAACATTGCCGGAAAACTTTTCTTCTGTCTTCTTCCCCTCACCACTATTCTTTTCTCTCTCCCTAGATTCTATTTTAATTTTTAATGGGTAAAAATCTTTGAACTTTGTGTGGAAAAACTGCAAACTTTTTCATTGCATTGTGTAGCTTATGGAGCGGCGAGGTTATGGGGAAGAATATATAAACCGCTATAAAATGATGACAAGGTCAAGTCTTTTTGTATTTTTCAAATAATATCATAATTATTGCTTGATCTGATACACTAATTTATTTATTTATTTATTTTTTTAAATCTGTCTTTTTTTTTTTCCTCTTTAGATTTCATCATCAAAGAGTGCCTTTGGTTATACTTGTTTGTGGTACTGCATGTGTGGGAAAATCTACAATTGCTACTCAGCTTGCTCAGCGGCTAAACTTGCCAAATGTTTTGCAGGCAAGCCTCTTTTATATATCCCTTCTTTGGCATTTTTACGTTTATCAATCTCGGGTACAAACCGATCAGAATTAAATCTTATGCTATTAGATCCAGTTCAGTTATGTACTAGTGCTTTTTGACTTTGCTGATACATTTTATTGGTGCCGCAGACTGGCATGGTGTATGAACTCCTACGCACTGCAACAGAGTAGGTGATCCATAACTGTTTTTAGTGCATTGTTATTTTTCCAACGTCTGAAATACTTTTCACAAATTTGGATCGCACACTAACAAATTATAATTTGTCATTTTTCCAACTTGCTTTTATCTTGCATCATGTTTACTTTGTAAGCCTAGCACGGCTGAGGTGCCGCCTTGTTCTATGGGCATGCTCTCTCTCAAATCAACGGGCATAAAATTGCCACGTATCTTTGTCTTGACATTTGGTAGGATTGACAGGTTTTAAGGTTTTTTTTTCCTTTTCCTTTGTGGGTGTCCCATTTCCCAACTGGATTCGTTATCAGGAGAGATCTCACACTCTAATATTATACTGTAAGTGTAAATTGTTAAAGAAGCTTGTGCAATATCAGAATGCTCATGCACCTATTATTTTATCTCAGTGCACCATTAGCATCTTCCCCTGTTTGGGCTAGAGATTTCAGCTCCTCTGAGGAACTAATAACTGAGTTTTGTAGAGAATGTTGGATTGTTCGTAAAGGTAATGCAATAGCTCTACTTCTATTAATCTAAAGCATTTTAAGGACTGTAATATATGTGAGAAAGAACATTCCCATGTAGGTTTGGCTGGTGATTTGAAGAAAGCAATGAAAGATGGGAAGCCAATTATAATTGAGGTATAGATCTTTATGCTAAATTACATTGTGGCTCCTTTCTTAAAATACTGGGAATGGCTTTGTGTTTCTTATTCTAAATATTTCCTTTATCCATACCAAAAATATAATAAGCTAATTATATTTTTGAGAACCATACAGATCATGTAATTGAATCAGCTTATAAAAATGGAAATGAAGAAGAATATGGGCTTATGCTCTGTGTGTACGGTTCATGATGTAAAATGATTGTAGATTCAGGAATAATATTAAACAAAGGGAAAAGCGATGGGTTTGTAGGACAACATAGTATACATAACAAGGAGTTGTGAAATTTATTTTCATTTGAAAGTTAAGCCAACCTGACAACTTTGTTTTTCATTGTAATTATACGATAATGAGGAAGCAGGATTTGAACAATGCCAGAATTTAAGGCTGTTTGCTCTATGAATGCTATATTTCCTTTTCATTAAGTCATGAAATTAGAATTCCAAATTTGTCACCGCAATAGCATTTTGATTTCTTTTGAATTATGTGTATTGCTTGGCAAATAAGTGCAGGGCCCAATGAGTTGTATTTTATAGACCGGTTCTTTCCTATTGATTTTGTGATATTAAATGTTATTGTAAGAAACAAGTTTATAGGTGTCTCTAGAAGCTTCCCTTAAATCAACATTCCCAATAAAACAAGGAGTTTTGCTAACACCACTTTAGTTTTCGGAATCAGGTCATCTGGTCATGACAGTGGGGTTTTGTTTTTGAATTAGTTTTTAGGACTGGAACCAGCAGAGTTTTTGAGACTTTGATGACAGTTCTTCAGCTAAATTTGGTATGGTGGAATGGCCTAGAATGGAAAAGCCACTCAATGTATAATGCTATTCTACCTAGAATAAGCAGGAATATTGTCATTTCACTGTTTGACTAGGTAGCAGTATGCCAGCATCATATGATATGAACTTTAGTGACATATATAAGAAAGAAAAATGCTGGAAACATTCTAGATGCTATACTTCATATTTTCTGGGAACTGATGATGAACACCATGAACTTGTAACCTCACCCTTGTGCTGCTGATCCATGTTGTTTGTTCTACAATGACAGGGAATGCATTTGGATCCAAGTATCTACTTAATGGATGATGAAAATAAATTATCAGCAGCCTTGCCAGCAATAGATAAAGAGAAGTCTTTGGAGAATGATAAAAATGGAACGGTAGTTGAGAATGATTCTAGTACTGAATGTGGTAATCAAGGCAAGAGTGATTCCAGTCATCAGGAAGGGAGATCAGGGGAATTGGTATCTGACATAGATAGAGTTGCTGATGATCTGAAATCTTTGGATATAGGTAGCGGTCTACCTGATAATAAAGGTGAAAACTTTTGTTCTTTTCTGTGCTAAACACTGTTCTTTAGTTCTGGCATAAGGCAGTTGTGTACTATGTTTTCTTTACAGGAAATTTTATGGCTGGATAAATCTTCGTTTCTAACTTTTTACTAATCTACAGGTGAAACTGTTAGAGATTTTGAAGCAGACAAGGCTCCTTCAGTCAAAAGAGAAAAGTCAGGTCCTGAACCCATAATAGTGCCAATAATCCTAAAGATGGCCGACTTTGATCATAAGGTGTGTTAAAAATAGCCTCCTTTCTGTTACCAAAGTAGGAAGCTTAAGAACCTACAATTCAAGCCTTATTTTCTTCGTTAGATATTGCCTTAATAAAGTTATTTCTCTTGCACAGGCATTGCTAGAGGAATGGATATCTACTCGTAGCTGTGAAAAATATCCAATTAAGGTTTCAGTACCAAGCTGGTGTAATTGCTTCAAATTTAATTTAATTGCAGGCTCCAAATGTCTTTTGGATGAGGAGATTTTATTTCTGTTCCTTAATTTACTTTTATCAGTATTTTAATTGGAGATTGAAGTATGATTAATAAATTCATCGCCTTGCTACTATTTTAAGGTAAATCTGTAATTCAACAAGGTACTAGAGTTAGCAAAGGTCCTGAGGTTAAATCTTACATGTACCCATTTATGAAAAACTTCCATATATTGAGGGACATGTTGAAAAATAAATAAATAAATAAATTCATCACCTCTTTGTCGGCTAAAACTTTTAGATGCCGTGGTAGTTCTACAATGTCTGTGCTCTTGTTATCTGTATGGTTTCTTATAATTTTGACAAATGTACTTCCTTCCGGGTTTTTTTTCCAGGACAAAGATAAGCTAATAAGCAACTTAAAAACAATCCAGGATTATCTCTGTTCGTTTAAGTCACAGGTATGATCAATTTCACCTTTCTCGAGCCATCAAATGGTGAAATAGAATTTTCATGTACATAAATGTGCAACGTATTCGAGGATGTGAAGTGATTTGTTAATTATATTCCGTAAGGAATAACTGAGGACTCTCAATGGTGAACCAGCTTTTCTCTCTCTTTTATGGGAGTGGGGGTGGGGGGCTATGATAGTTTCTTATTGTAGAAAAGATCTGTTAAATGACAATTTCCAGATTGATTCTCTGACACTGTTCATCATGGTTGCCTGAGATAACTATTGTTTTCTTTACTTGGAACACAAAAAGATTAGAACTTGCTGTAAACAGCGAACACAAGCTCACTATATCTACCTGTCCCTTTGTTCTTTATGTTAATCCTGTTGATTTTGTCAAAGTAAATTCTATCAGATTGTAATTATCTATTTTTGATTCAGATTATGCATGCATAATTTTGCCATCACTGTCTCCACTCAAAAGAGGAAATCTGAATTTTTTTCGAAGGGATTAAAATAAAGATCTTGTAGGAGTTTCTCGTATTGTTGAGTAAATAATTTATTAGGCGAGTTGCATCATTGGGAAAACATGTATTATTTCTTTAATGCTGATTGTGTTTCATAATGTGAGCAGGGTTTAACAGTTGTCAACATATCTGCAACAACCTTCCCCCAAACACTGGATTGGCTACACAATTATCTTCTTCAGGTAATCTATATTCTTAAATATTTGAGGTAAGCTGATACCTGCCTAGCCTCCAGTTATGTTTTGTTTAATTATCCATAGATTTCACTTATTCTACATAAATCTGGAAGCCTGCTTATAATTTTACACATTGGAATGTCATATTTCTTCTACTGAAAGAATCATTTTAATGTCATAAACGGAGAGAGAGGAGAGGGAAGGGTTGATAAAATTGTTAGTATTTGAGTGCACCTACCCTATTAGCCAAGATGAATGAATATCCT
Organism: Fraxinus anomala; assembly: GCA_903798345.1. Taxonomy (NCBI): domain Eukaryota; kingdom Viridiplantae; phylum Streptophyta; class Magnoliopsida; order Lamiales; family Oleaceae; genus Fraxinus; species Fraxinus anomala. Next base: position 8,934 of record CAIGRN010051908.1, read on the forward strand.
GCAGTAAGAAATGTCATCTTGTACTGTTAATTCTAAATGGATTGTTTTCTATGTTCAGTGTATTGAGCAGGGTACATCGTCTGTTTCTAGTGGGAATTATGGGCAGATGCTGGAAAATTAGATTGCATAATGATAATAGTTCGATGAATTTAAGGTATGCTTCTTTTTACTCAGAACCTATTGACTTTTGCAAAATTCTGCCTTTTGTATGCATTATTGCTTGTATCTATCTCATCAAATAAAACGAACTGCTTATGGAGTAATAGTAAAAGTATGGGAAAGGGTCCATAGAGGATTTTCAGAGGTTCCCAGTGTAATGGACTCTTCAGATATAAGCATTTAAAAAATCACAGAAAGATCTCGGAAAATCTTGCTCTCATACATCATATATGTTCAATATTGTTTGGCCCCCACTCTCCTAGTATTGAAACTCTTTTGGTTTAAGGAATTCCAAATATCAGTTCATTTCCACTTAACCGGGACCAATGGAGCCCTCTCCACCAACACCCAAAATCCAACCACCGCTCAACCAAATAATCACCACCCAGAAATCACCTACCTTGGTTGACGCCGGCGACGGCGACAGCAACGAGGTATCGACCGGCGAACCCACCCCTACCGGCCTCACGCCACACCCCTATGGCCATTCCGGCCAACATCCACACTCACAAGCGGCGGCCTTAGGTGGAAACCCTAGCACCGCTGCTCGGACCGGAGCAGAAATCCCAGGCGAGAACCTCTGTGTCGAGGCGGGGACTTCAGGCGACGGCAGGAAGGGCGGAAGTTGGCGGTAAGCAGTTGAGCAATCTGGGTTCCAAACCCAGATTCACCATGATCTGGCCACTTTTCCGGCAGACGCGCCTGACCGGCGCACTGTGCAGACGATATGGAGGATGTTAGTATAGGGTCCTACTCGCTTTCGCTCTCGTTTAGGAATATTGGGGATGGATTCCAGTAGATGTTTATAGGAGTTTATGGACCTAATTCTAATGAGAGTAGAGGGGGCTTGTGGGATGAGTTGACTGGTATGATGGCTTGGTGGAATCTCCCAACATGCATTGGGGGTGATTTTATCGTGGTTTGATTTCCTACTGAAAGGTCGAGTGGTAGGAGACGAAATGGGGCTATGGAGGATTTTTCAGATTATCTTAGGGAGAATATGTTGGTGAATATGCCTATGGTTGGGGGAGACTTTACTTGGTCATCTAA
>CAIGRN010051930.1:0-10342 GCA_903798345.1 Fraxinus anomala
ACTTTCACTTTAATTTCATTAGCGATTGTATTTCAATTTTGTTCAATTTGGTATATCTAACTTTAATAGGATTACAATTGGATAACAATACTTGATTTCAATCTTATAGCTATACTTAATTTCATTTTGATTAAGATAACTTTGTACAATGACATTGGTAATCAATAAATGAAGATTATCACATGTAATCGTTAGTTACTGATGTACAATAAGTACAATTTCATTGAAATAAATGACGATCATCATTTATTGATTCATGTGTCATCGATTTGCGTCAGTTCAAGAGACTGAAATATGTAATTATTCGAATGAACAAAATTAAAATATAATTACCTGTTTGAAAAGATTGAAAGTATAATTGTTGCGAATGAAATTTATCCACCAAATCAGCATTGATGATCAATATGTTCTGGTCCATAAATTGAAGATTATGGGCTTCATGCATTTGAGTTTTCAACAAGATGATAAGAAATAAGGAAACAATACATAAATCAGATTTTTAGTAAACACTATTTCAAAATTAAGGATATAGGTTTTAAATTTCAAAAATCAGGTTTTCATTAAAATTTATTTGTGATTTAATTAATTATTTAAATATTTTATTAATAAATATATAAATGTCACAAATATATGAAATTTGGTCACAATTCAAAAATTTTAAGGTCACGATTCAAAAATTTTATAGGTCACAGTTAATTCATCGGTCACAAATTAAACCATAGAAACACACCACCACCACCACCGCCGCCGCCAACACCAACACCACATAAACCACCGCCGCCGCCACCAACACCACCCCCCAACAACCACCACCACGACCCACCCAATGAAAATGACTTCACCACCACCACCAGAAAACGACCTCACCACATAAACCACCATCGCCGCTACCACCACACCATCCCCCAACAACCACCACCAACACCGTCCCCCAACAACTACCACCACCCCCAATGAAAATGACCTCACTACCACCACCAGAAAATGACCTCACCGCCACCACCCCCAACAACCACCACGAACCACTACACCACGCCCAAAACACATAACTACCGCAACCGCATCCAAACCGAAAAAAAAACCCTCCAGATTGGAAACCACCGCACCCAACCCCCACCACCGCATCCAAACCACCGCACATCTCGCACAGATCACAAACCTCCACCACCAATTTCAGCTTCATTCGTACAGATCAAAAACCCCATAGTCGCAGCCGCATCCACAACAATTTCAGTCTCCTTCGCCTGATTTTTATCAGCACCACCCCTCTGCTAAGCCACTTGTCGCTTCAACCTCCCTACGACGGCGAAAAGAAGAGAGAGAGAGAGAGGCGATAGAGAGAGAGGCGATAGAGAGAGAGGGGAAGAAGAGAGAGAGGCGAGAGATGTGGGAGGCGAGAGATGAGAGAGAAGGAGAGGTTGTGATAATGTGATAAATGATTTTTTGACTTTCAGGGTTTGGGTAATTATAATTTAGATAAAAATATGAAATACCTGATTTTTGTATAAATAAACTCCAAACCTGATTTTTGAATTGAAAATTTTAAATACCTGTGTGGGTATAATTTCCTCAAGAAATAATTGTAAATTAAATTCCATATACGAAAAATTTGAGATTAACTACCTAAAATTTTTTTAGTCGGTAAATTGCATCCTTATGGTCGTAATCAAAAGATATAGTGAAATCTTTGAATTTGTGCCTTGATGCATAATTTTCAATCGATTTGACAAATTAATTTTACTCCAACTCTCGTTAATAAAAAATCAAGACAAAATTGGATAGCCGAGAACTAAACAATTTAGCAGTCATTGAACCAGGACCAATCGAATTATTTTTTCTAAGTCACATCTTAAGAATCTGCAATTTTTTTTTTTTGTAGGGTTTTTTTTTTTTTAACCAAGATTTTCTAAAGCTGGATACAGCAATTACTCTCGTTTTTATAACCATCAATTAATCTGACCTCCAGTCTTTATTTATAAAATATAGTCATTGTATATACAAGGAAAATCTAAGAAATTTCGTAAAATTAGGAGCTAATTAAACAGTAAAAGAAATTATTTCAACGTATCACACTACTATAAAATAGGGCTCCACTGATGGGATTTTTCCGACCAACTGAAATCCGTAGGTTCGAGCGAAAAATTGTCGAAGAGGTTAATCTCCAATGGACTTATATTTCATCAAAATTTTCCATCGAAAAGGCCTATTGCGTCCGTCAAAAATTTTCAGCAGCATATTGAATACTTTCATAAATCTCCGATGGTTGATTAGGTGACGTAGGATGTTCTGCGAGAAATAGAGGAGAAGGGGAAAGGGGAAAGAAAAGAGGGATGTAGAAAGGGGAGGAGAGTTAGAAAAACGAAAGGAAAGAGGCAAGAAAATATTAATTATTCATTCAATCCAAAGTTTGTCCCTTTACAACACAAAAGACCGCTTTATATAGGGTTTCAAAGGACCTATTATGAGTAAGAAAGTACTAGAAAATGTAATAAATCAAATACTAAGAACATTTTCTGAAATACGCATTAAATTTGGAAACTAAATAGACACGTCCCTTCTAATTCTCCATCATTTCTCCCCGACTGAGAGAACTCAACTCCGGCGAGATAGACTGAAACTTCATACCCCAAGGAGGTTGATCTCTTGTCTTTACCAAATGCTGACTAAGTTTGTACCAAGGTGGACGGACTTTCTTCCAACCAAAGTGTGATATAGAAGTCCAAAAAGCAAAACTTTGACCACTCATCTTCAAAAACTTCAAATGGTTGTGCATAATGATGAGCATAAGGGACTGGCGCTGCAAACTGGCCTGTAGAAAAAAATTGATTACAACATCGAAGACTCGAATGAGTCTTGATAAGGGCACAATTCCTTTACATTGAAAATATGACTTTTATTTAAGTGACAATGCCAATCAAAAACATTTTCTTTATGTGCATCATCAAAAGTCATTTTTCTCACGTGTTTAGAAAATTGAATCAAGGAAACACACATGAAAGCATCGGAATTAACATTAAGGTCTCCTAACCTATGGTGCACATCAAAAGTAAGTTTATAAGTTTCATGATTGAAAAGAATAACTTATAAAATAATTTTTACTAATCACGTGTTTTAAAATTTTTAACTTAATTATTTAATTCATATAAGATGTAGTTAGTCAAAGAACATGTGTTGCTTGAACTAATTTATATGTTATGAACACGAGAGAGTCTATGTGCACAGAAAAAAACACATTGAAAGCATACAGAATACAAACAAATAGGTGGGTCTCTTTTTTTGGCAATATTTAATTCATATGAGGCCCACTCCCCATGAGCATCTGTATTTTTTATATGAATTTTTCTGTACAAGCAAAAAAAATTTCTATGAACACATATAGCATATATTTGATAGATTGATTTTTTATTTTTTATTTTTTAAAGAAGAGTTTTTGAATAGTAAATTTTGGAAAAATGTGTGCTTCAAAAGTAAGAATTTTTTTTTTAATTTACTTGAATAATATTTTATTGTGCGAATGTGTAATTGAAAATGAGTATGAGAAATTATGGTTGCCAAACAAGGACATAATAGCAAGTATTCATTTATATTAGTTAGCCGTGTTGCTGACTTTGAATGTAGAGGTCAAGTGTTCAATCCACCCCTACCAAATTGGCAAAAGTGTTCATTTACAACGAACAATTGCCGTTTGAAATTTATCGATCAAGTTTTCATCAACCGACTTTACGATCGCTTTAGCCCAATAGTCATTCCCGACCAAAAAATAGGCTTAATCAATTGGTGAAGCCCTTGTTTTTATTCGCCATACTTATTATCATCATACAATATTAATATTTTATTAGTTTATGGTCACTTTCATAATCACTATCCTAGTCAGAGTTCATCAATATCTATCCATAACCCATTTGTGTCAAGTCAATCCTTTGTTGATTTCACAATGTAACTAAATGCATCACCTACATTGTTAGAGAATAACGAGATAATATAGTAATATAAAAATCAATCCAAACAAAAGAACACAAGATTTTATTTGAAAACTCAAGATGGGGAAAAATTTATGGACAGAGGAGAATAATTCACTAGATTAAAATATGGATTGTTATTACAAGATTTGATGTTATCAATCAAAATCTAATGTTCTCTAATGCTATGAAAAGCCAATAAGTCGTGAAGTATATACATAACCCTAATTATAGTGTTTTAGATGGAATATGCATATTAGAATTTGTCTAAATCGCGAAACAGACCTGGACTAGATAATACCAACGTCGGAATGGCGCCCTTGCGGGCAGTGAGCGACAACAGCCCTATTCAGAGCAGGAGATGGGCGAACAGAGAGAGTAAATGCAACGACTTTTTCTTTGGTCCATCTTTAGAATTCTTGAAGGCATCTTCAATTAAACTACAAATACCCAATGATATTTGAGTCACACTTCAATATATCTCCACCTTGACACGAATTTCAATGTAAAGAATTATACTTCACTCTTCAACAAGAAACTCTCAACCTCTTCCACACAAGCCTCTAAGAGTTAATTCAACAACAAATACTGACTAAATCTAAGCAATGCTTAAACTTGACAACAATGAGTGTCTTTGTCAACATATCAGTAATATTCTCCTTGGTATCAACCTTGCTCACTACAATATCACCACAAGCAATCACATCATACATAAAATAATACCTCACAGCAATGTATGTCCTCTGGTGAAACATTTGTTAGAAAAATAGAACTATGAGTCTATGACGCCACAATATACTGTAAACATCTACAAGTCGTCATTGATTTCACCAAACAATCCTCTAAATCACATAACTTTCTTATAAGTCTATGTAATAGTCATGTAATATACCTCAATAGTAGACAATGCTACTGTATTCTATAAAGTAGCCTTCCAAGTAATAGCACAACCATCAATGATAAATACATACCTTGTAAGGGATATCATTTTATCAAGATTTCCTGCAAAATTTGAATCAACCTACCCAATGATTCCATCCGTACTTCTTTCAAAATGCAAGCAAGCATTAGTATAGTCATGCAAATATCTGAAAATCTATTGCACTACTTTCCTATGCTCCTTGCACGATTTGTCATATTCTACTTACTATACTACTGCATATACTAAATCTGGGTGTGTACAAACCATAGATACATGAGCAATCCAACTACACTCGAATAAGGAACACATGATACGTAATTAATGTCTTCATCTGACTGTGGACACAAAACAGATAATAGTTTAAAGTGGGTAGCTAGAGGAGTATTGACATCCTTTGCGTTCAACTTATTAAACATGTATAGTACTTTCTCAATGTACCATTTCTGACTTAAGAATGATCTACCAGCCTTCCTATCTCTCAAGACCTCAATTCGAAGAAACTTTTTTCTCGTTCCAGTTCCTTCATATCATCCACACACATTAGTAAGATATATGACCGACCCATCACCAAACTTCCTAAAGTACACATAACTTCCATAACTGCTTCTTCTAAAGTCATGAGTAGTCATGAATAAGTCAAACATTTTATATTACTGTCTCAGTGACTGTTTCAGACAATAAATGGACTTCTTCAACAAACACACACAGTCCTCATTTCCCGTGACTACAAAACCCTCTGGCTATTGTATATAGATGTTCTCGTCAAGTTGCCCATGCAAGAATGTCGTCTTCACATCCAACTGCTCAAGATCTAGATCATGCTTAGCTATAATACCAAGCAAAGCTCTAATTGAGCTATGCTTTACAATTGGAGAAAACACATATGTGAAGTCTACACTTGGAATCTGACTATAACCCTTAGCCACTAATCTTGCCTTGTACCTGGCTTATTCAACTCTTGATGTACCTTCATTCCTTTTGAATACCCACTTACAACGAATGACCTTATTCTCCTAGGATAATTTTACTAAGTCAAACGTGCAATTCTTATGAAGTAATTTCATTTAATCTTGTATATCAATCATCCATTTGCCAAAATTATTGCAACTCACTGCTTTTGTGTATGTAATAGGCTCTTCTCTGGAATCAATATTTTTAGCCACATTTAATACATAAGTTACTAAGTCAGTTTCTCCATACCTTTGTAGATGTCTAATTTCTCTTCTAGGTCCGTTTTAGCAATCAAATACTGTGGTACTGCCAGTGGTGGTGTCAAAGCGATACTCTCCTTCATTTCTAAACTAGACCGAGTTGAAGACTCTGGTTTAGACCCGAACCGATCTCAAACTCCACCCGAGTATCTAACTATTTCTATTGATTTGTATTACCAGAATCTCTGGGAGGTAAATTGTGACCATTGCGTGTTCATCAAACACGACATTTCTACTAATCTTCACCTTATTTGTTTCTGGACACCAAATTTTACGTCCCTTAAGACCAGATTTATAACCAAGAAAGATGCACTTTCTAGATCTTGGTTTCAATTTCTCATTATCTTCATGAGCATACTCGGGGTACTTAGATATTTTCAAATCTGAGTAACTAGGATGAGTACTAAACCATACCTCTTCTAGAGTCATTTTTTCAATAGCAATTGAAGTAAACGGTTCAGAAGGAAACAAGGTGTATAAGTAGTTTCAGTCCAAAATGTCTTAGGCAATTCAATATTTGAAAGCATACAACGAACTTTTTCCATCAAAGTTCTATTCATCTGTTCTGCCATATCGTTCTGCTGCAAAGTACCACGCACTGTCAAGTGCCTCAAAATTCCTTCTGACTTGTAGAAATTGTTGAATTTATTATAACAAAACTCCAATTTATGAAGTTTGGGATATCTTAGAAACCACACACGAGGGAATTAAAATGGTTAAAGGTTTGAAGAGATTAGAATGAAGGACGATAAATCGTTCAATGAATTCTATGCGAAGCTAAATGACATAATTAACTCTAGTTTTAACTTAGGTGAAAAGATCTCCGAGTCTAAGATTGTTAGAAAAGTCCTTAGATCCCTACTCGAGAGGTTTAGACCCAAGGTAACTGCGATAGAAGAAAGTAAGGACTTAGACGCTGTTAAGATTGAAGAACTCGTAGGATCACTTTAAACTTATGAACTCACCATCTCACAGCCTAAAAAGGTTAAATATATCGCCATGAACACCATTAGAGGAGGAGAGAGCGAGTCCACTGATACTGAAACTTTAAGGGACGACGAAATAGCCTATTTCGTTAAAAAATTTCAAAAGGTGATGAGGAATAGGAGAAAGTCTCAAGTGTGAGAAAGTGATGTCCCTAATAAACTCTCGAGAGGTAGACGTGAGAAAAATACCTTCAGGACTCCCATTAAGAAATCTCAATATGTTCAATGTCAAGGGTACAAGGGATATGGTCACATTATGAGTGAATGTCCTAATCTGAAGAGGAGTTCAGGTAAATAACGGCGTAAGGCTTTAGCTATGACCTTGAGTGATGATGAATCAGATTCCAGTTCTCAGAATGAGACATCTGGTGGTGAGGATGAACAAAATTTCATGGCATTCACCTCGATTGCTACAATAGAATCTGACCGTGAGATTGAGAAAGTTGAAAGTGAGGATGAGAGCGAATAATCTAAAGAAAAGTTTGAGGATGAACCTGATATTCACGAATCTTATCGTAAACAGTTTAAGGAGAGTATCAAAATTAAGAAGGTCAATAAAGTCGTCTTAAAAAAGGTTAATGAGCTTGAATGTGAAAAAGAAAAACTATTAGGTGACCTTCAAGACTCGGACATAAATTTAAGTGAGTTGAAACTGGTTAATGAAACCTTGAAAGTTAAAGTTAAATCATTAACTAATGATCTTGATAAATCTAATGCTCAACTCCAATCTTTTATGAGTAGCTTGCATATTGACATAAGTTTACACTTAGTAAAAAATACGGGTAAATGTGTGTCACAACTAAAGTATTCACAGGTTATAGACAATTTATGTATTTTACAAACTACACTCGACCAGACATAGAATTTGTTGTGAATAAACTTAGTAGATTCACAAGTAACGCAAGCCATGAATATTGGAAGGTTTTAACAAAGGTTCTTAGATGGTTAAAGTATACTTTAACCTATGGATTACACTTTACAAAATATCTCACGGTATTAGAAGGATATAGTGATGCGAATTGGATACCCGATATAAAGGATTCTAAGTCTACTAGTGGTTATGTATTTATCATTGATTGAGTTGCTATATCATGAAAGTCGACAAAGCAAACATGTATAGCTTGATCAACGATGGAATCAGAGTTTACTGCTTCGGAAAAAGTTGGAGAAGAAGTAGAATGGTTTCGTAACTTCTTGAAAGATATTCTATGTTGGCCTAAGCGGGTACTTGCAGTTAGTATACATTGTGATAGTCAATCGGGCATTGAAAGAGCTCAAAGCAGCATAGATAATGGTAAGTCTAGACATATACATTATAAACACAATAACATTAAGCAATTGATCTCTAATGGTATCATCTCCATAGATTCTGTGATATCAAAGGAGAAATCGCGGATCCATTTATTAAAAGTTTACAAAGAGGTCAAGTATGTTGCATATTGAAAGGAATGAGACTAAAGCCTACTACGTAAGGATCTTTGTAATGGTAACCATACCTTGTTAACTGAAGATCCCAAGATCTTGGATCAATGGGACAACTAATTTATGAAGATTCAATGAAGCACTTATGAAAATATTTCCTAACTCATTCTTATGATAATTAAAAGTGTTTTCTGCAGAATGTTAAGGTTAATATATCCTTTTAATGATTTTATATCTTGATTAAATCAAGTGGAGTAGGACATAATACTCTTAATATGAAGTCACCTATGTAAGTGTGAGGTGGGGCCGTCTCAATAAAAATTATTCAAACGCTAAAATTTTCTGAACACTTATGAATTCCAAGAGTGATTCAAGAACAAAATGAACTAAGTCTTGAGAACCATGAACGATATAGGAAAAATATTTGTGTGAGTATTATTATCTTGGTTTACAAAAACGGTTGAATGATTCAAGACATCATCACATTCACTAATTAGCAAAATAAATCCGATAGTATTTCACTAAGGAAGATTCAAGGTCAGAAGTTACCTTACCTAATGTAGTGTTTTTCTGCCATCTCTTTACAATGCATCATATTTCTATATAGTATCAGCATATTCGAATTTTCATTCATGTGGGGGATTGTTGAAATTTGGTTTAGAGAATGAAATTAAATATGAAAAAGTGAGTCAATTTCGATCAAATATTCGGACTTAATCCAATAGTCAAATTATGAATATAAATAGACTAACTTATTCTACTCGTCGAGTAAATCATCGTGGTATATTTGGAATCTCAAAATCAATTTCGGGTGAATGAGAAATTACGATCCAAAGTTGGATAGAAAAGAGGAAATACGGGCTGAAAAAATGGATATCTCTATCACTCGCCTATCGCTAGAGTGACAGTCTAGCGAGAGAAGCTATAAAAAAGTGTCAATGTCGCTCAAGTAAGAGGCCAGTGACAGGTTAGAGACAACAAATGCAACGACCTTTGGCAAAGGTTGCTGAGTTTGGAGCGCGGCATTTTACTCACAACATTTCCTCTTCTATATATAGGACCCTTTGGATGTCTATTATGCATCCTATATCATTTGCATTGAACATGATATCAAAAACTCTTGCAAAACACTCTCCAAAAGCCATTCTAAAATCGTTTTTCATGTAGAGAGAAAATTTTGTTCTAAGTTCATTGTTGCTTATGGTTTGAAGTGTTTTTACCACAAGTTATATCCGTTGTATCTTGAGAGACAAGTGCTGCACTCCGTTATCACCGTTACTGGGCAATATTGTCTTAAAAGGAAAAAAATGTTTCACTTTCCTCATATTTCATTTTCCCTCTTGTTTTTATTCTTCTTTCTTTTTATAGAGTTTAATTATGCTCATGTGAATTAAACTTGAATATTTTCTTTGCCTTAACAACAATTTACATATACTTACAGCCCGACAACTATGACAGTAATGTATGCTATAAATGGAGATCTATTTACGTCGTACATATGAAGGCCATAATAATTTAATTAACAAAACTCTTTCATTATTATATCATTTATATGTGAATATTCACGACATTTGTTTATACGACGTGTAGTTATCTTTTACAGCATATGTCGCATGCTACAAAAATCAAACTATGTTGTAGTGTTGGCATTGCCCTTACCTTTAAGCAATAAGAATATTTTTCTTTATTGTGCCTGGTAAGTGTAATAATTTGTATTGATTTTAATGAATTATAACTTAATCTTGTGTATATTTCTTTTGTTAGGTAAAACTCGATGCTTGAAGGTGAAACTAAAGAAAAAGAAAGAAATTTGAGCGAAAAATGAAGAATTTCAAAGTTCAG
>CAIGRN010051937.1:0-10266 GCA_903798345.1 Fraxinus anomala
AAGGTAGGGACATTATGTGCTAATTACCCTTTTAATAATTTATTTGGGGACTCATTTGAACTTTTAAAAAAAAAAAATTTGGGATTATGATTACAATTATTTTTTTCTTTTTTCCTTTTGTTTTATTAAAATATAATGGTATATTCGTCATTTCACAACTTTAAATTGAGAAAATGGATGAAAATGATATTTTGAGCAATGAAAGGTAAAAATAAAGATGAAAATGTCCAGAAAAAAAAGAAGGATAAGGACATTTTTCATAGTAATAGTGTAAGATAAAGACCTTATATGCTACTTACCCTAAATTAAATGCGTTATAGTTTCTTTTGATTTTTTAGGGTAAAAAATGGAATAATGATATTTATAGTAAGCGACGTAGTAGTCATCCTATGTAATGCTTGTTATTTGAGGCATTTGTTTGTCATTTAATGCAAAATTAACGCCTTCTACATTGGAAGACTATTAAAAGTTACTGACTATGAATAATGTTTCTCTAGAATAATGTTGAGGCCTTCCCTCAATTATTTTGTTAGCTAGGCAAATGGAAAACTGGTGTGGATGTCGAAATTTGATATTGTCACTCTCCATTAATCAACCTTCATTAACGACTTTAACGGTATGGTGTAGCTTGTTCAGCTCTACCCCCACCCCCAAACACCCCACCAAATTACCTTCCAATTTATACGTTGTTGCGGATTTTTCTTCTTAAACAAAGAGCTATCCATGAAATTTCCCATTTGATTTGATCAATCACATACTAAGCTGGGATTTTTCTTCATCTTCATGTGGTGGATTCTTAGAATAATCTCGAAATCTGGGGTTTCCCCCTTGAATATGGTAATTTTTTTTTTGCTCAAACTTGTTCAATTTTGCTATGAAATAATTCTTATATTGTCATTTTAATCAATTTTAGCTCCGAAATTATTCTTCTCTGTTCTTTCATCCATGCATTTTCCAGTAGATTTTTCTGTATTAATGTACGTATATGTCCGTGTTCGAAAGCATTTAGTTCAGAACATGTTTGGTAAAAAGTATTGGACGGAACTACAATAGAAAAGATGTGTACTTTTTTTTTAAATTTCTTTTTAAATCTTGTTCGCTCGTAAGTTGAAGCTGGGATTAATTGTTCAGGAATCGACAGCAGGCACCAGAGAGACAAGTAGGCCACGGCGTGGTCCATTACACACTTGTGGGACATCAATGTTAGCAATTGCCCACATTGTATGTACAAAAGCACAAGATTTTGATAGTCCTATTGGATCAATGGCGAAGAAAAGGATAATACCATTCGTGCCTTTATTATATGCAATGCAATATCAATGGCTAGTAAGCCTCTCCTTCATTGATGATCGTCTTCTCGCTGTTGCAAACATTATTGAATTCATTTTCCCACCCTCCAAACGTCTGTTTAACAAGATTGATCAACTCGTCTACGCTGCTGAATTTTTACCAGAAAACTTCATCCATGTTTTGAACTCGCTTCCTGCACTTATGCACCGGTTCATATCATGGTTAACTTATGCTTTAACTCTTTGGGGATCCGAGGATAATAGTAACAGTACATGGGAAAAGGAGATCAGAATTGATATGAATAGCAGCAAATCAGAATCAGCAGATTGTTACCCTCTAGATTATTCACAAGGTCTTTATAATGAACCTTCAAATGGTGTACAAACCAAAAAAGTTAAGCCAATATTAGAACAAAGAGTCGAGGAAGCATTTTGTCCCGATGAACCTCCATGTACTTCTTCATTTGAGTCGGCAACTTCATCTCCGTTGTCTGTTTTTTTACAAGATGACGCAAAGTCAGTTGGCGCAAAGGGTAAATCAGATAATATGAAGTCCAGTTACAAGGAAATTCTTGAGTCCGATAATATGAAGTGCAGTAATAAGGAAATTCTTGAGACGGATAATATGAAGTGCAGTTACAAGGAAATTCTTGAGAGGGGAGCAAACGAAAACTGTGAAAATGAAGCACGTGATGTCCTGAAAGAGTACCCTAAAGGAACCATACTTTAACTTTTTGAGGCGAGCCGGCCCTTGAATTGAATTCTTAGCAAAAGGGGAATCATAGTTGAAGAAGCCTGATGACTGCGTTCAAATTTTGAAGAGAAAAACAGCATAAATTTTCAGCTGTTCTACATGTATGTGCTAACACATTTTCTAGGTTAGATTAGGAGTTGAGGCATGTTAGTTCATTATTTTGTAATCAGCACGCACCTGCTTATAATACGACCTTGTGTACTAGCCGGGATGATTAAAGCTCTTTAAATGGAGATTCAATTGATATTGTTTGGAAAGATTTAAATTTGGAAACTATAATTTGCAGAAGCTTTGCATTCTCCAACGGCTATATTATGCATGTTTGGTACGCGGTACTATGTGCAAGATGGATTAACATAATAGCTACAGAGATCTTCTTTGATTCATATATAATTAGCAGAATTACTGAATAATGGATTGGAGGAGAAAGAGGAAACAAAGTCTCAGAAAATAAAGTAGTTCTACTTTAGTTCCTATCATAATGTAAATAATTTTCATCAAATGGTCCGTCCAGATTTTGAATAGCATTATGGCCGGTCTGGTCTCAATATTGATCCTATCATGTATTTACTGGATAATTAAGAGGAAAAAAAAAGAGCAAAACAGTAACGAACGCCCACCGTGGGGCTCGAACCCACGACCACAAGGTTAAGAGCCTTGCGCTCTACCGACTGAGCTAGACGGGCTTCTTGTTCATAAGCGATTCAACGTATTGGTTTTAGACTTAACACAAGCAACAAAATAGATGAACTTTGGAAAATCAATCAGCCTAGGTTGGATCTTTCTGATTTTCGAAGAATCACTCGATAAAAGGATCGATCAACTTTGAAGACCTCAACATGACATGAACATAAAAGAACCCATAACTCTAGAAAAATTACAACATAAATAAGACGTCGCTTTTGAACTATTTATCAAAAAATTAAATACATAAGTGTCCATAATACAAGATATTCACATATACGTTTAGCTAAACTTACATCCTAATGTGAGACCTATTGTATTTCTACCAGTAACAACACGTGGAACCCCAGTGATGTACGTTGGCGAGACAAACACGATCAACTAACTGGGCCTGCCTGTACATCTCGTTCGCAGGATGTTGAAATGAAGCAAATGCCCGTCTATAGCGCAGAAAATTCGTGAATATAACACAGCAGCTATTAACAGAGCTAGCTAACTGGAGGAAAAAGGTAATGCCCATTTTAACACTGGTATACGGAAAAACTCTTGTTCTTCCACCAAAAACTCCATGCCTTCCCTACTTTTCTTGTTGAGATCGACTTGCTTAACGGCTTTGAATCTTGATCCGGCAAGGGCATCTCGTCACTTTCAGGTTTCTGTTGAGTAGAGACTGGTGATGGGTCCCGCTGTCGCTGCTCACGGAACAACATCAGAAGCTTCTGAGCTTTCTGTTTCCCTCTCACGGTCCCATTTACTGAAATTGAGACGAGGGAAGGGATCACCCCTTCTTGAAGAACTACTAGACTGCACTTCTTGTTTCCCTTACATAATATCAGAAGACACGATGCGGCTTGCTCTTGTTCAATAGGCTCGCCAACATCCAAAACAGTTGCAAGTCCTCTAATGAGGCTAGGAGCCAGTACGATTTCATCTCTTCCAGTTCTACTTGAAGCTAAATTTATTAAAATGGCTATGCATTTCTCCATCCAGGTGTGACAGCTTGAATGCGTAATAAGAGCTTGGAGGGCATGGATAATGCCAGTTGACAAGAGGATGGGAATATTGGTCGAATAACTGGAGAGATTAAAGATGGCATGAAGAGCATCAAGTTTACATTGTACATCGGTTTCATACTCGAGGATCCGAACCAAGAAAGGGATAGCCTCAGTAGATCCAATGATGGGCTTTGCCTCTTCAAGGCAGGAAAGATTCAGGTAAAGAGCTGTTGCAGCTCCAATAGAATCGTTATTCGTGATCATATCCTGCAACACTGGTAGTACTCCTGATGCCAACATTATTTCTTTGTTTCTGAAAAGTCCAATGAAAAATTTCATCATCGTAGCTCATGAGATATGAAATCAGTAGGCTATATACTTTTGTGCAGTAAATACTGTACAAGTGGACACGTGTAGAATAGTAGAATAATCTTCCAATAAGTAAAACTATTTCACAAATTTAATATGAAATCAATAGCAATTATCTTGGACAAATAAATGGTTTAAACATGCATTAGAAAAGTGCAATGACAAACTATGTCATTGAAATACTGAAACAATAGACTGAAGGATAAAAAGCTTTCATCGACAATACAATTGGGCACATACATATATTAGTCCAACGAACACTCAAGGCAATACTCTTGATGCCAGGATATAAGAAAAAATTTTGCACCAAAAAGACTCAAATTTGTTGTATCAGCTTCAAAAGCTCGGTTAAATATCAATAATTTTTTTGAGCATCTCTTCGGTATGATTCCAAATAAGTTGTGGGGTCTCCAAGTCAAAGTTGCTAACAGAATAAAAAAATTGGAATTTATGTCAAAGACCAATAGAAAAGTTGACACTAGGAGCGACATAGCCAAAACAATAAAGGCCGGATACTTCTCAATGTTAATGATAAGTGTAACTAGCTTCCTTTTAAACAAGTTATTAGAATTCTTGAGACAGATGATAATATCAGCAAATATAATAATTTATATGGACTTCTTATATAAATAATATGAAGTCAAAGGATCAGCAACCTAAGAGATGTGGCATATATATATGACCTATAATGAGATCTCCATGATGGCAGATAGCCAGTTCGCTCATTTCCAGAAAACAGATTGCCAAACAAAATTTTAAAATGTGTTCCCATTTACCTGCTAGCAAGAGTCATTTATTCCACTAGAAAGCTGTATAATTTGTAAAATTTACTAGAGCATACCTATTACTGTTTACAGCAAGATTGAAGAGAGCCATCGCTCCAGTTTCCTGAGCCATACCATTCCTTGCACAGACGGCAGATGCCAAAAAATGTAGCAATGCTTCAACAAAGCCATTAGCCCCCATATAAATTCTGGCTTCTTCATCATCTTTTAGCAAGTGCCTTATCTGTTCTACTACTTTGCAATTCTTCCTCAAGTCATCCTCCTTGTCTAAAACAGTCAAAAAATCATCAAACTGTTCGAAGGTATTAACCTTGCACTAATCTTCATGTGTAGAAACATCTCCTGCTTCATTTCTTTCAACCTCCTCAATAATAGCAGTATCATTCAAAGGTACCACCTTAACACCCTTGTACTTGCACAACCCAGGACTTTCCAACGGCTTTGAATTGGCATAATCACTTTTAGACAATGCTAACCTCCAATAGTTGAGATCAAGTGACTGTGGTGGGCCATCTGGAATGGGAATCCCATTCTGTTCACACCAGCTAGCCACCAAATCCTTAACACAGTAATTGGGAGTCCAAGAAAGGTGTGGGAGCTGCTGTTGACTTTTTGGACAAGTATTATGCCCATCGCTGAACCATTTCTCTATACAGACCCGTTCATATGTTTGCCCAGAAGCAATAATCACCGGATCATACATAAGTTGCAATGATATTAGACACCTTAACTCTTCAGGGGGTCCAACGTGCATCTGCTCTGATCTCCTGAAGTTCGACTTGAAATTGAAAGAACTAAGTTTCGAAAGTTGATTTTCAAAAGCAAAACCATTGCGTGGAAGGCTGCCACCATCCTTGAAAGATCCCTGGATAGTGGGTGAACAAGGTGTTGAACCCTGTGAATCATTGTCATCCGAGAACTCGGTTCTGAACAACTTTGAGTACTTTCTCATAAGATGCAGAAGATAAGCAATGATTGACTCCTTTCTTTCGTCTTCCTCAGCCCGTGCTCTTTCTATGAGTTTCTTCAAAGCCCTTCTCTCTCTAAGTGCTGCTCTTGAAGAGGTAATACAAAGTTTAGAAGCAGCCTGGTGAAAAGAATCAAGCTCATTGTTGTCACTGCCATTGCGGTTGAAGTTTCTCCCCTGCTGGAGCAATGCAATGATCTCATCACCAATTTGCTTTTCAGTCGGCTCAAGTGAGAACACAATCCCCTGAAGTTCACCCAAAATTTCTTCTATCTGAAGCAAGAGAAGCATAATTAGTCTTGGAATAATTCTCATGCAACATAGAATTTAATTCAATAAATATATTGAAAATGAACAAGATTTGAAAACAGAGCAAAAGCTCTATTACATTAACTTTAATTTCTGGCCGAAATACACTTTAAAGTGTCAACAAGTATTCTTTACAGCGCCATATTGTTAAGATGAGCAGCTAAAACAGGACAACGGCGAGAATAGAGTACGCATTAAAACATTTCTCTCTTCAATTAACCACTAAAGATGAAATTGGTTCCCTGCCACTAACGGCATGTCCACTATTCTTGTCTTCTACTATTGTCAAATATTAGTTTTCCATCTCAACAACACAAGGGTATACTACAGTTAATTCCAAAAATTACGGGACTTTTATCTCTAGAGAAAGAAATGCAATTAAAGAAGTTTTGTTGCCAAAAACTGGAAAAAAAAAATTAATAATATTCTCATCAAGACTACAATTACTAATAAAAATCTCACGGAGGAAGAGATCCAACAGGAGACCGTAGTGGCCAAACAGGTAATACCTGAGAACCAATAACTTGTGTAACGATATCTTTGACGAGCCTTAAACTATCTTCAAGGGCACATCTCGCTTTCTCAAATTTCAAAACAACAGAATCTCCAGTTATAGCCTGACAACAATTATGTACATTAAACATATATCTGACTGAAGTGAGAGAGAGAGAGAGAGAGAGAGAGAGAGAGTGTGTGTGTGTGTACTATTCAAAAATGCATTGAATCTCAAATGCAGATGCCCTCAATTATTAACTATTTGCCACACACATAGGTATAGTCAAGTGAATTATTAATATCCATATATGATAACACATATATGTAGGTTAGAGATAAACTTCTACATATGAAACTATATGTCCTGGAATAGGCTAAAATTGTTCAAGCCACATTCAAAAGATGAAAAATCCTTTTAAAGACATGGTACATTAACACTATGATGACTCAAGTAAATTTTAATTGATAAAGGGGATTTTGAGATCGCAGCAATCCTTAATGAGAGAGTCATTTTTCCCACATGCACAGAAAAAATGAATAAAGAAAGAGCAGTCGCACCAAGTAAAGTTTACTGCATTCTGCACAGTGTTGAAGAAGATTCTTGGCCTTCTCTAGAGCTATGTGCAAAGCACATAATGCCTGAATACCTGATGTACTTCTAGGCCGAGCTGCTTCTAGGTCAGGAAATATTGCCAACAGTTTCAAGTATATATAACATAGGCTCTTGCACATTTCACCATGCATATGCACCAAGAACCACATCTTTGTCGGTCGCTCCACAATAAAATACACTATAAGAAACTCACCAAACTTACTAGTAATACGTTCCATTAATTGATGCAAAAAATAAAATAAATAAAATAAAATAAAAATCATGCATACGCAAAAGTAATTGGCAAAATTGAGACCTTGTGATTCAATTGTCATTGAGTTTGATGTTGAATTCGAAAAAAATAAAAAAGAAAAAAACTTCAAGTATCTATAAGAATTACAATATGTTACAATTATACCAATTAGTCAAATTCAAACATCAAATACATTTAGAAAATTAAACCCGAGGAATAAACACGGACATTTCTGTCCCCGTACCTTGGGCTCGCCAATTGAGATTAAATGATCTTCAACCTCAGAGATGTCCATGATTTATGATCAACGTGGAAAGCAACTGCACTACTTTATATAACCTGGAACATGGAAAATGTTAAAAAAAAAAAAAAAAATTATTATCTTCAAACTAAAGGCACAAGCAATTTACTATCTAATCATAATAGCTACAGTCGTTATTGTTGTCGCCACATCAATTTAACAAGTGGAACGAATTTAAATAAACAATAACCAATCATCACCGCCATTTATATAGAACTTATAAGTAGCTATTATACCCTGGTACATATAGAAAGATAAAAATCAATCAATTAAAAATTCCTCATCCAAGTAACTTAGAAACCGGGGGGTTCTTACATTTCGTGCAAAAAATAAAAAATTCAAAAAAAAATTAACCACAAGTAATGCGAAAATCAGCAATGAAAAAGAAAAAGAAATTCACATTTTCAAAACTACACAATCATATAAAAAGATTTCAGCTAACTGTTTAGTATTCTAACTTACCGAAACAAACTCAATTCAAGGAGGTTTCATGAACCCAAAATTCAGAAAGACCATTACATTACAGTTCTAACTCATCAATTTCTTCTCATATGATTCCACTATTGTTGTTTTCAAACAACAGAATTAAGAGAGAAGGTTGAAGAGAGGGGGAGAGAGTTGAGATTGGAGAGAAGACGAGAGGAGGTGGGTTGTATAAAACTAAAATGTAAGGGAATATTTGAAAATAATATTTTATTGGAGTGGAAATATATAATAATTGAGACAAGAATTTGAGGGGTTAATTTTAAATAATTGATTTAATCCAGGGATTTAAATTAAATATTTTAAACCGATATTGTCTCCCCACCTAGTAATTTGTCGGTTTGTAGACCTGTCATAAATGTAAACAGTAGTTTTTGAATAATAATAAAAGTCAAAAGCGAAAATCGAAAATTAAGGATATATTTGAATCATATTATTTTAGAAAAATGTATTTTGAAATAATAGATTGATGGAGAATGTGTAGTTGAAAAATAAGAAAAAATTATTAATGTGATGAAAAATATTATTTTATTAAAAAATATATAATTAAAAATGAGTAAAAGAATAAAAATATTAATGTGGCTCAAAGAGAATGGGAAAATTAGTTGGGATTGTCATCCTTCAACATGGTTTTGCTCAAAAGGCTGTTGACCAAATTCTTCAAAATAAAAGAAATTTTAATTATTTAAAGGTCCCAAACAACTACTTTATGCTACCCTTGTAAAACTAAATTAAAGAATGATATGGGCTCTCATTTATTAAAAACCATTCTTTCCCAAATTGACAATTGCAAAATCAAATATTCTTCTCTACAAATTCTTAAACATTTTTGTTTTAAGTCAAAAATCATATCTTTTCCTTTCTCTTGAGACCGACGATTGTTTAGAGTTTTAAAGAAAATGGTTTTGTTTGTGGAGGGTTGAGGTTCGAAATGTGTCTTCTTGATTTCCAAACTAGCGATGAGCTCCCATTTAGAAAAATCGATGTAAGTTTCCAAATCAATAAGAAGGTTCATCTCTAGTATTCAGACTGTGTTTAGTGCATATTCTTCTCTTTATTTGGGATATTACTCTTTTTTGGTGTTGTGAAGTGAAACCTTTTTGGGTCATGAAACTACGAATTCGTAATCTTGTTGAATCTCTCTATTGAGCTTTCACGTTCTTGATCCTATGAAATTCAATTCAAGATTACTTTTTTGCTATAAAAATAATTTCTTTAGCTTTTATTCAAGTTCTTTTTGAGATATTTACATTGAAAATTCATATTGCGTCGTTGGTTTTAGAGTTTTGGTTCATCAATTGGTGTTTAGCAGATTCGTTTTGGTAAGTTCTGTAATGATTTCTTGGTGAGATTCATTTCTTTTTTATTTTTTAAATTATGTGGTCTTGTGTGTTTTATATTGCTATTTGGTTATATTAAGGGAAAAATGAATTCATTGAAAATCTTATTACTGATTGTAGTTTAATTACTCCATGAATCTATCTAATATTTGAAGTTGTCGGACACTAACGTATACGATCCTTACCAAGAAATGGACCCCCGTGAAGGTTGAGGCTCTTGATAAATGGATGGAAACAATATCTTATGGGTAAACCACTTCCATATCCAAGTTAATATGTTAATTAATAGAGGTAAATGAAATTAAAAAAAGGTAATATGCAAAAGAAAAACAACCATCCACTGAATCTATTCTAAGATTTTAATTAATGTTAAATATTATTCGTCACTTTTTGAAATATTTATCATTTTTTTGAATTTCTGTCACTTTATTTAATTACTTCCATATTTAATGCTATAGAAAGATAAGACAAAAATGATGAGAATTATGTTACAAACAATGATTGTGTGCCAAATGAAAATTAAATTTTTACAATACAAAAAAGTGACATCATACGTCACTTATTTATGACATTTTTTAATAAAAAAAAAGTCTTACTTCAATTTTTGGTTTTTTTTATAAATTTCTGTCACTTTTTTTTATCGTTTGTTA
>CAIGRN010051943.1:0-11117 GCA_903798345.1 Fraxinus anomala
TTTTTGTTGTTTCTTATCTTTCTCTATTTGATACAGGTACATATTCGAGGTGAATCCTTTTGATGAGCGATGAGATCATGTGATCTATGATACAAGGGCAAGTGCGGGCAAAGATCAATTGATCGTTGATGAAGAACATATGGCTAGGTCACGAGCGAAGCGGGTTAAAGAAGTAATGAGACTATTCGCTCAAGTCACGGTGGACGAAACATTGATCACGGCAACCAAAGGGACAAGTTTCATGTTAGGCATGGGAGATGAAATAATGTGAAGAAACTTAATTCAAGCAATGGACGGAAAGGTGGAAAGAACAACTATACGACCGCATAATTGTTCAGGGCATGCAGTCGCATGCCCTTTTACCAAAACCCCAGAGGAGGAGTTTAGTTGGTCTATGCGACCACATAGATTTACACTATGCGGCCGCATAGTACATTCCTCTTCACGAATTTTTCAAATTTTGCACAATCTTCTATTTTAGTTAAAACTCTTGTATGAAATATTTTTTATATCTTTTAAGACTTAATTCAGTTTTTAAGTAAGTTTGTGGGTTACATATAAATATGACTCATTCCATTCATTGTAAAATGATACAATTTGAGAGATATTATTGTAAATCATTATTGCTTTCTCCTTGTTTTTCATCCAATTAATTCTGAACTTATCAAAATTATTTCTTGTAGCGTTCAAACAAACTGAGTGAGCTTTTTGAGTGTTGTAATCGCAGGGTCAACATATTGTCGACGATCGTGTTGGTTTCTTGGTTCAATATTTTTGGATCAAGCTTAAATATTGATTCTTAGCTTTATTGGGATTGAATCAATCTTGTGTGAGTTTCATAACTACTATTGCTTCGTGGGTTAGCATAAGAAACTTATCCTCTATTTGAGCCCCATTTTTTCAAAACTCATTTTCAATCATACATTCTCTCATTAGGTATTTAAAAAAAAAATTCTTACTTTTTAGTGTGAGAGAGGATGGGTGCGTGGACGTGTGTGAAGGATGAGCGATTTCCAATTCATTTTGTGTCGTGCCGACGTCGTGAGCACTATGCCAGCAACGCTTCTGATGGTGGTATTTGGTAATATTAATATATAGAATTGTCACCTAACTTTTGGATAACCAAATCTTAAACTTGATTTTTGACTTGTATTCTTTAAAAACCTGTGACAATGAAATTTCCACTATTTTATTCGTAAGTTCTACTTCAAATGATTGTCAAAAGATTATGCTAGATATGTTGATGCCACATTTTAATTGAATGAAAGGTCCATACCCTTTACTTATTGTCATGCTTATGTTCTCCACTTTTATCCCCAAAATTCCATTACTTAGTTCATTTTTTCTAGGATGGTGATTGTAGTTCAAAAATTCTGTTAAAGAGGAATAAAGAGATTTGCCTTTCATATTTTCAAAATAAACAAATACAAAATCACGATTATATGTTTGTTTATTATTTTAAAGTACAGTAATAAAATTTTTGAACAAAATTATCGTTAGAGATAGTAAGTGATAATTAATAGAAAGTTAATGCGAAAAAAAATAATGCTGGACATAAGTATTACAACAAATAAAGATAAAGGAACTTTAATAGTTAATAAGATTAAAATGTGGTGCATTCATGTAAAAATGTGAGGTGATCCAAAAACTTAAATTATTTAACAAAACATACCACAATCTACTAAAAACAACATAATTTGGGGTGGCATGATCTTTCAAATCAAAGTAGGACAATTCCTTCAAAACTTTGTTTTTGAAATGTAATGATCTATATATCACTACAAAACTTTGAACAGTAACCATCAAAATGTCCTTGCGTGGCAAGGTTGTAATGTGTAACAATATTGCACGTAGAGTTGCAAGAATATGTAATATTTCTATCATATATGATATTGACTATGTGCTTATTTTGATAGGAGTTAGATATATTCCTAATATGACTAGGAATTTGATTTCGGTGGGTAAATTAGAAAGGATGGGATTGACCTAGTAAGATTGAGATAAAATACTAAAAATGATTAAAGGTGCACTTATGACTTGTAAAGGTGTGAAGAGACACATAATATATGTTACTACTGTCGAAGTGATTAGAGGTTTAAATTCTTCTCTTTTCTTCTACCAACACAGAAGACATACACGAATAAATGAGACTTGAACATGTGAGTAATAAAGGACTTATAAAAGCTGAGTGAACTGAGTGATAAAGGTATTTTTGGATAGGAACGTGTGTCAAATTCACTTTTGTGATCATTGTGTGCTTGATAAGTATCATAGATTTTTTTTCTTCGGGTGTTCATAAAAGTGTCGAAATTCTTGATTATGTGCATTCGAATTTGTGGGTTCTACCACTAGTCCTATTTTAGGTGAGAATAGATATTTTATATCTATTATTGATGATTTCTACAGTAAGTATGAGTTTATCATTTAGAACATAAATCTAGCACCTTCGAAAGCTTTAATAATTAGAGAAGGCAAGTAGAGAATCAAAATGGTAAAAAGATAAAGTTCTTGATGATCGATAATAGCTTAGAAATTTGTAATGCTGAATTTGATAATATGTGTAAAAGAAGTGGAATAACAAGGCATAGAATAGTTCCTCACAATCCCTAACATAATGGGGTTGTTGAAATGATGAATAGAACTTTGCTTGATAAAGTTAGGTGCATGAAGTTCTGAAGCCCCTAAATTATTTTGGAGGTGAAGTTGTTGTGACTATTCATTATTTGATAAATTAACTCGTACTATTTTAAATGGTGATACTCTGCATTAAAAATAGTATGGAAATTTGTTGATTATTCTATATTTCAAACTTTTAGCTATGCCGCATTTCCTCATCAGAGTGATTGAAAATTTGAACCTAGAGCTAGAAAATGTGTTATTCTAGGTTAGCCGAGGGATTGAAAGTCTATAGGTTGTGGTATAGAGGCCAAAAGAGAAAAAACTCATTGTGTGTAGCAATGCCACATTAAGAGGCAAAGATGTCCAGTATAGGGTCTCAAGTTGAGCAAATAGGTGAAAACCAACAAGAGAGTGTTAGTGACCAATTGCAGATGGAGTTAGAGTGAGTATCCACATCCCGAGCACCTCTAGTAAGGCAGAGACTTAAATTCAACAACCTATAGTAAAAGAAAGAGGTGAAACAGTAGTTGAAGAACATCCTATACAGGTTGACTCTTTAGTGAACTATCAATTGACTAGAGATAGAAACAGGAGACAAAAAAGAGAACCACAAAGATTTGGATATAAATATTATTTTGTCTTTGCTAATGCTAGTTATGAGGAATTAGCCGATTAAGAACAAAATACATATGAGGAGGCTATAAAAAGTGAACAATCAATAGACTGGGTAAACTCAATGAAAGAAGAGATGAACTCTCTTACTATGAATCAAACTTGGAAATTAATTCCTAGATCTAAAAACAAGTCAACAATTGACTATATGTTTTAAGGTTAAAGAAGGTACCACTAGTATTGAGCCTTTAAGATTTTAAACTAGATTAGTCGTTATGGGGTACACACAAAACGAAGGAGTTGATCATAATAAAAAATTTCACCGATTTTTAAGTATAATATTATTAGAGTCATGCTTGCATTAGTTGGATATTTTGACTGAGAACTTGAACAATTTGATACGAATATTGCATTTCAGACGGTGAACTCGAAGAAAAGATTTGTATAAATCAACCGCTAGGTTTTAGAAATAAACAAAAATTTGAACACGTAAATTTTCTTAAAAAACCTTGTATGGTTTAAAACAGTCACCTAGACATTGATATAAAAGATTAGATTCATATGTTCTTACTATTATTATTAGCTTAAAAGAAGTAAGTTTGACCATTACTTGTAATATCAACATAGTGAAGATAAAAGTGATCATGTGTTCTTGTTATTATATGTTTATGATACGCTCTTATACGTTCGTCGATGATGATACTAAATGAGATAAAATCATATTGAATAGTGAATTTGTTATGAAAGACTTAGGAAAAAGAAAAATAATCCTAAGTAGGGAAATAGAGAGAAATATATCAAAAATTCTTTGTTGCATTTACATCACACTCCTTGTGTCTTAAAGAATTTGAAAGAGTTAGGCATGCATGAATGTAAACCTGTTACATTTCCTTTAGCAAATCATTTTGTTCTAAAGTATAATCACTTGCTAATGATGAAGAATTAGAATACTTGAGTAAGATTCCTTATTCGAATGCTATATGATCTATATGTATATGATGGTGTGTACAAGGCCTGATCTAGACTTTGTTGTGAATACATTTAGTAAGTTTACGTCAATCCAAAATCTGACCATTGGGAAGCATCGAAATTGATACTTAGATATTCGAGGGATCTTGTGATACAGGTCATGTGTTTTTGTAGATGCAGATTATGTAGGGGATAGAAGCCATTAAAGAGATATTATGCATGGTATGGAAATCACATTTATAGCACATAGTCGCACTATTCACGATCGAATATGAGTATATTGCCACCATAGAAGCCATTAAAAAGTCTTTGTGGCTTAAGGGTCTTTTGAATGAATTGTGTTTTAGATGCTGATGTGATTGTATCTCTGATAGTCAGTTAGCTATATATTTTTGCAAAAATTCCTTTTTTTTCATGAGCACATTAAATATATAGGCTTTAAGATGCATTTTATTAGAGATATTGTGTCACATGAGAAGGTAAAACTTGAAAATGTGCTTTCTTTATATAATACCTCAGATATAGGTACCGTTCGCTAAAATTATGCAAACCGCAAGTGTACATGTGCATTCAAGTAATAAAGTAGATGTTGAGTCCGAGTCAATCTCTCGAAGAGTGTTTCTTCCAATTATACGATAATTTATTCAAATTAACAATAAAAACATTTACAATTAGATTTTTAGGTTGAAAGTGACAAGAAAATGAATTTGACATTTAATTAAAATATGCATTAATAAAAATGATAAAAAAAAATTGGGTTTTTTAAATGAGTCGGGATTCATGATTCCACTTGGCCCTCACTAAATTAATTTCTCCACAAATGAATTAATAAAATGCTTACATATCTTGTTAAACCCGATTTCCCTATTTTAGTTAATTACATCTATCGAGTGAAATTAACCCTAATAAATTGGTTTAACATGCTATATCTCTATGTCGATTAAAACCAATTTACCGCATTCAATATTTGTGAAAATAACTCAAAGGATTACCTAAGGTTAGGAATATATCTCATCTCTTATAAAAAAAAACCTAGAGTTTTTACAATCTCGATCTAAAATGTGCAAGAATTTCTCAATAATCGCACAAATCACTAGACAAAATCATATAGCGGCCACAATAATGATGACGCACTAAGAACAATGGTAAAAACACAAGAACACGAGCATTTTTATTTATTAACAAGTACAAATATGAGTTAATATAGCTAGGTCAAGCTTCATCTTTCATCCCAACATCAAAATATTTAATACATTGTATTTTGATAGAGCAAGGTGAAAAGATTAGAAAAATACATAACTATAGATGAGAAAATATAATGTGAAATACTAGATGAAGAAATAAACCCGACCCTTGGTCGGATTCTTGAAGCCTGCTAAGTGTTGACCTTGATTTCTCCAAAATTTTCTCCCTTTAGTGTGATATTTTCCCCCTTTTTTGCTTGCCTATTTTTTTCTTTGTTTAAGGTTTTGAATTGTGGAATAATCCCGGAAAAGGGATGAAAACCGTCCCCAGATAATTGCATGCAGGGTCCTGAATAAATTAAAAATGTACATGCAGGTCCTTGTTTTAAATCCAGGAGCGTGCCTAGGCTAATGTAAGGCGCGCACCTGCTTGCCTAGGCAACCCTTAGTCACCAATTTTGGAGTTAAGGCGTGCCCTCAACCCTTTTTTTCTTTTCTTCAATTTGACCCCAAAAGAATTGAATGCTTGGTTCTCCAACTTTGATTTCTTCCAATTTAGTCCTCAGATTTTGAATTTTCTTGCAATCAAGTCCTTCATAAATTTCAACTCAAGTCCTCGAACTTTTGGGCGTGTACATTTTAGTCCCCAATGTCATAATTTTGTGCATTTTTTGACCTTTTCCTTCCTTTAGTTTCATTCTCGTCCAATTTGGATTTTAGCCTACAAAAGCCACAATTACACAATTGTGAATATGAATTCGCTCAATTTCGTCAATAATGAGCTCATTAAAATGCCTAATAAGTGTGTAAAAATACACTTATCAAACACCCCCAAATTTAAGTTCTTGCTCGTCTCAAGCAAGATCAACTCTTCACACAATCATGCAATACACGGTAAGGACCAACAATGTTAGATAGCTTGTCAAAATATGTATGTGTTTAAAAATTTGTAATCAATTCACATATATGCTTCCAAATCATGCTACCAAAGATAATGCAAACTTGTCTAATGTTTGATCAATGTATATGTGTGTACAGTCACTTTTAATCATTATGTAAATTAGGAAACAATTATAAAGACGAAATCTTTTTCAGATTTCTTCCAAATTGACCCTTTTTGGTCCAATATTCCTTTCTCGCTCTTGAGATTCACACCACAACATAGCCATTTTCTTACTTTTCCCGGGTATAAATCTAAAGGTTGTTCTCACGCCACCATTTTCTTTTCTTACTCACATTTGATTGGGTCTAATTGCACTTTCTACTCTATTATGTGATGATTCTTCACTAACGAGTGCTTTCACATTCAAATTTTATACTATGTACTTCAAATCCGCTAGTTATCTAAGCAAAAAAATTAATGAGATTGCATCATATATTTTTCTTTCCTTACTCCCTTAAACTTTCTTTTTAACCCTTGTGGTAGATTTTGGTCGATAACTCACTGGTTGTTTAGACCAAAGGGTATCGGGTTTCGAGATACCCTAGTGGACTTAATAACTAGAGTAAAAAAGCTATGAAGTGAGGCCTAAGATTCAATAACTGCAATATAATTCTTTTAAGCACAACAAAATAAAATGGGGCTTGGATTCCTAGCATATAGTCATTACCTAACTTATACTCGCCAAAAGACACTCCACACAATTATTTTCACATGCATGGCCTTGTCGGGAAAGTTTGACCTATAGCCGGGGAAGCCTTCAACAAACATCCAATCCCCGATTTAGTTTGACCTATTGAGATCCATGAGTGGTTAGGATTTCAAAAAATTTGACTTATAAAAAATGGTATTAAGTAAAAAATAAATGTGATAACAAAAACATAAAGCACAAGTAATTATCAAAATAGTATAAGGTTAAAAAAATTGAATTGCCTCCCAATTAGCGCTTGTTTTAAAGTCTCTAACTCAACTTTTGGGCTTGATCACCATGGGTTGGCAAGAAGAACGTATGACTTCTCTTTCGAAAAATCACCTCCCAAGTATAGTTTCAAACGTTGCCCATTGACCTTGACGTTCCCCATTTCCTCATGATAAAGCTCAACCACTCTATGTGGGAACATTTTAGCAATGGTAAAACTGACCATCTAGAGCAGAGTTTTCTAGGGAACAACCGGAGTCGAAAGTTGTAGAGAAGAAATTGTTGCCCAACATAGAACTCTTGCTTCATAATGTGTTTATCATGCCATTTCTTTGTCTTCTTTTTGTAAATCCGGACATTCTCATATGAGTCAAGGCGGAGTTCATTAAGTTCATTCAATTAAAGCAATTTTTTCTCACCGGCCAATTTCTTATCAAAATTTAAAGCTTTAGTAGCCTAATAAGCCCCATGCTCTAGTTCGACCAGGAAATGACAAGCTTTCCAGAACAGAAAGCGATAAGGAGACATGCCATGAGAGTTTTGAAAACGGTGCGATAAGCCCATAATGCGTAATCTAATTTCTTAGACAATCTTTTCTCGAGGCATTTACTGTCAACTCAAGAATCCTCTCTAGCTCTCTATTCAAAATCTCCACCTGGCCACTAGTTTGGGGATGATATGGGGTAGCCACTCGATGCTTCACTTCATATTTGGTCAATAGTGAGAAAAACATTTTTCTTTAAAAATTTTACTACCACTTGAGCATCATTAGTGGCCAAAGCCACCGCTTCTACCCACTTTGACACAAAATCAACTGCTACCAATATGTATTGATTTGAGAAAGAGAAAGGAAAAGGTCCCGTGAAATCAATATCCCACACATCAAAAATCTCCACTTCCAATATAAAATTCAAGGGCATCTCATTTTAGTGGGAGATATTGCCACTACATTGGCATCTATCACACTTACAGATAAGAGTGTGGGCATTCTTGAATAATGTAGGCCAATAGGACTCGATTGAAATACCTTTGATGCAGTTTTCACATTACCAAAATGACCACCATAAGGAGATGAATGACATTGCTCAAGATAATGCTTGATGTTGGTGAAGAACATCTTCCTTTGTTGCTGAGAAAGATTCGGAGGGTGATACCACTAGCAAGAAAATTTACATGGTCCACATGCCATGGTGTATGAGTGGCGGCTTGCAGAAGATGCACAATTTGTAAGAGTTACTCATTGGAAAATAACTCATTTATTTCACCATTAGCTACCACTTCCTCGGCTTGCTCAAGCCTAGACAAATGATCGGCAACAACATTTTCGATCCCCTTCTTATCACGGGTTTTCAAGTAAAACTCTTGTAGAAGAAGAACCCATCTAATCAATCGGGGCTTGTCATCTTTCTTTGCTGGCAAATACTTGATGACTGAGTCGTTGGTGTAAACAATCACATTCGACCTAATAAGGTAAGATCGAAATTTATCAAATGCAAGTACCACCGCGAGCATCTCTTTTTCGATAGTAACGTAGGTCAATTGAGGATCATTCAAGGTCCGGTTAGCATAGTAGATGACATGCAAGATTTTATCTCTCCTTTGTCCCAAAATCGCTCCAACGGTATAATAACTTGCATCCCACTTAAGCTCGAAGGGAAGATTCTAATCCAAGGATATAATAATAGGAGCCGTGATGAGTTCCTCTTTAAGAGTGTTGAAAGCATGGAAACACTCTTGAGAGAAGTCAAATGGAGTGTTCTTCTCAAGTAAGGAGCAAAGTGACTTTGTAATTTTTGAGAAATCCTTGATAAACCTCTTATAAAATCCGGCATGGCCCAAGAAGCTTTGTATACCAATATCGAGGTTGATGGAGAGAATTTCTCAATCACTTGGATTTTGGCCTTGTCGACCTCAATCCCCTTGTGTGAAATTTGGTGGCCAAGTACTATGCTTTCTTGAACCATGAAGTGACATTTTTCTCAATTAAGCACCAAATTGGTTTCTTCATACCTCCTTAATACCATCCCCAAGTTCTTCAAGCATTCATCAAATGAGGCCCCAAAAATCAAGAATCATCCATGAACACCACAATACATTTCTCCACCAAATCGAAGAAGACAGCCATCATGCACATTTGGAAAGTGGCGGGTGCGTTGCAAAGATCGAATGACATCCTTCTATATGCAAATGTACCGTATGGGTAAGTGAAAGTTGTTTTCTCTTCATCCTCCGGGGCTATTGGAATTTGATAATATCCCGAATACCCATCTAGAAAGCAATCATGAGCATACCCCGCTAACCGCTCAAGCATTTGATCTATGAAANACCGTATGGGTAAGTGAAAGTTGTTTTCTCTTCATCCTCCGGGGCTATTGGAATTTGATTATAGCCCCAATACCCATCCAAAAAGCAATAGTGAGAATACCCAGCCAACCGCTCAAGCATTTGAGAATGAAAGAGGAAAGTGATCATTTCTAGTATCATTGTTAAGCTTGTGATAATCAATGCATACTTTCCAACTAGTCATGGGTCTAGTAGGTATAAGTTCATTATCCTCATTTTCCACTACTGTGACGCCCCATTTCTTTGGCACCACTTGAACGTGGCTCACCCATACACTATCCAAAATCGGATAAATAATACCCGCATCAAGATACTTCACCACCTTGGCTCTCACCACTTCTTTCATATTCGGATTCAACCACCTTTGTTGCTCCACCAATGGTTTAAAATCATCCTCCATAAGGATTTTTTGCATGCATAATGAAGGGCTAATTCTTCGAATATCTGCAATAGTCCAATCGATAGCCTTCATATGCTCCTTCAACACTCGAAATAACTTAACTTCATCTAACTCACTTAGGGAGTTGGAAATGATAACTAAAAGTGTAGATGAGTTTTCCAAATAGGCATACCTTAGATGAGAAGGTGTAGTCCCCAAGTAATGTGCCATATGCTCA
The DNA here is from genome assembly GCA_903798345.1 of Fraxinus anomala. Classification (NCBI taxonomy): domain Eukaryota; kingdom Viridiplantae; phylum Streptophyta; class Magnoliopsida; order Lamiales; family Oleaceae; genus Fraxinus; species Fraxinus anomala. Next base: position 10,204 of record CAIGRN010051943.1, read on the forward strand.
ACTTAGGGATCCAATCCTTGATACTTAAAGAACGTACAAGACATGTTTCAAGTGGATCCTTAGAAAGCCCATGTAGAAAGTCAGCCACCACATGATCAACAATATCAACTTGGAGACATGAGTTGGATTTTGAATGGTATTTGATGGTTTTCAAGATATTGAGTATAACTTGCTCGTCTTGGACCCTTAAAATGAGTTGCCCCTTTTGCACATCAATCAAAACTTGATCGATAGTAAGAAATGATCGTCCCAAGATGACAGGGATATCATGGTCGTCCTCCATTTCAAGAATTATGAAATCGGCCGAAAAGATAAATTTGTCTACCTTGACTAACACATCCTCAATGACACCCCGAGGATATTAAGTTGATCGATAAGCTAATTGTAATGATACGGTGGTTGCCTTGGCTTCTTCCAATCCCAATTTCCTGAAAATAGACAAAGGCATCAAATTAATGCTAGATCCAAGATGACACGAAGCTTTACTAAAATTTAAATCAGCAACAATGCACGGAATAAAACTCTCTGGATCTTTGATTTTTTGGCGGTAGCTTGTTTTGAAAAATGGCACTACACTTCTCCGTTAGCATCACCGTCTCATGTTATTCGATTTTCCTTTTGTTTGAGAGAACGTCCTTCATAAATTTGACATAACTTGGCATTTGAGCTAATGCATCGGCTAACGAAATGTTTATAAGTAGCTTATTGAATTACCAAATTAGGCATCAATTTATGCTTTTGGAGCCTTTGTAGGAATGGGATATGAGACACATAGGCCATGACCAGTGTTGGAGCCTTTGATGTTGATGGCTCTGATTTATCTTCTTTAGTTGCTTCATCATTTGCATTGAGCTCTTGCACAACTCCATCTTCTTTAATTGGTACCTTGCCAGTTTGGACCTTTGGATGTTCTA
>CAIGRN010051946.1:0-17986 GCA_903798345.1 Fraxinus anomala
ATATATCTTCCATTTGAACAAAATAATTTTTATATTTAAATTTTAGACCCTGTTTGATTTTTTTTTTTTTTTCAAAATACATTTTTTTTCTTTTTTCAACCGCATATTTTTCAATAAAATAATATTACATCCAAACTCAAAATTTTTCCTTATTTCTTACCACACATTCTTTATCAAATCACTATTGTAAAATGAATTTTTTGTCAAAAAAATTGGGCATCAAATGTGGCTCTTAATATTTTATTATTAACAACGGTTGAAGATCAACGTTCGCCCGTGCTGACTTGAAATCCTGGGTCCGTCACTGCTNATTTCTTACCACACATTCTTTATCAAATCACTATTGTAAAATGAATTTTTTGTCAAAAAAATTGGGCATCAAATGTGGCTCTTAATATTTTATTATTAACAACGGTTGAAGATCAACGTTCGCCCGTGCTGACTTGAAATCCTGGGTCCGTCACTGTACACAATAAAACATGGAAGAGAGGAAGAAGAAGAAGAAGAGAACGAGGAGGAAGAAGAGGAGATTTTAGTGGGATTTAATGGTTGTACAGATAAATCAGTGGAATTTTTGTGGTATATAATTTTTAATTGGGTTTAGTTATATTAGTCATACTGAGGTGGTGTATTTATTAAACATTAGTTTTAATTGGGGTGAATTTAAAATATAGTGAAATAAAAATGAATTATAGCCCTTGTTTGAGCACCAATTTTTTCATCAAATTGTATTTTTGAACAGTCATTTGATTTTATTATAACCACACATTTTCTAATAAAATAATATTATACGTAAATTCAAAACTTCTTAATTTTTAACGGCACATTGCTATTTTTTAACCAAAACATTTTTTTTTGGGTATTTTTCGTGTTAAAATTACTGGAAGCTGGGCCTGAAATCGTTGGGCTTGTAAACAAAATCCAATTGACCGGACCTTTCAGATATCAACACGGTTAGTTTTTGGTCAAAACTGAAAAGTCACTAAAAAACTAAACTTGTTAATAGCAAAAAATCCCAACCTCCCTGCTTTTTGATATTTTCACCTCCTTTTTCATTTTTCCCCGTATAATTTATTTCACATTTCTTCGAACATCAGCAAAATCACCATCGCTTACTTGAAGAAAAGCGGTGGAAAAAAAAAATGGCCGATCAAATCGCACGAGGAGAAGAATTCGAGAAGAAAGCGGAGAAAAAGTTGAGCGGATGGGGTCTCTTTGGCTCCAAATATGAAGACGCTTCCGATTTATTCGACAAAGCTGCCAATGCGTTCAAGCTTGGCAAATCCTGTAAGACAATTCATTTGATTAATCTCAATTTTCATACTAATATTAATCGATTTTTTAATATGATTTGTTATGTCTCTGTGTTAATTTTAATATATGCGGTGGTGCGATCTTGATATTGATTTGTTTTAATTGTTATAGCCGTATAGGGTTTTTATTGATTTAGATTTTATTGGAATTGACTGGTGATGGATCTTGTTGTGACTGGATGGAAAGTTTTATTTTGGAAAAACTGAAGTTTAATCAATAATAAAGGGAGTTGGAACGAAAGGATATCTAGTTTCTTCAGTTTTAGCTTCTTCTACTCTACCGTTTTACTTTATTTGGTGGTAACAATAAGGCCACTGCGTGCATGTTGGTTTTCTTGAGATCAGGTTCACAGTTTTTAGAATTTGATTCCTCAGCGAATTCAGACTGGTTGTTTTAATCTCTTGTTAGCTGTATCCAGTTTTGGAATATGAAGAACTAGACTACCATCCCATATTAATCAAAAATTTGATGAAAATCACAAAAACCAGTCTCAAGAAAATGTTTTCACTAATGCGGTATGTGGTGATCTTACTTGTTAATTTTGAAATGTGGGTTTATCAGGGGATCAGGCTGGTGCAGTGTATGTTAAGTTGGCTAGCTGTCACTTGAAGGTATGTCTTTGGTTGTTCGTGTGGCTTGTTTTAGGCTGCAAGACATTTTCTCTCTTTTCTGTCACATTTTCCCCAATGCTCCACTTCTATATATTTACCTGGCTTTGTATTTGCAGTTGGATAGCAAGCATGAGGCTGCTAATGCCTACGCTGATGCTGCTCATTGCTACAAAAAGACTAACACAAAAGGTTCTGGTCTTTTCATCCCAAGTTTATTAAAGTTATCAATTACCTCGGAGTTCTGCTTTCCCATTTATAGAAAGATTTTGACTGTGATTTGCTCCTTTTGGTAGTTACTACACTTATTCTATTCGTATTGAGTTTTGTGAACTTAACTTACTTTGCTAAAAATGCTAATTTGGCCACTAATTTTCTCATAAAATTTAGAGAACATTATTTATGTATTACCAAATAAAAATGTAAAATCTAGGCAATCAAGATAGCCTTTTTATTTTTATTTTTTGGATGCCTTGGGGTTTGGGCTTCATGAGGTTGTTTTATATTTATGAGAACATGGTAGAAAAGATTACTGGCAAACATGAACCTAGTCGTTCCCTTATATAACTTTTGCGATGTCATATTTCATCATTCACTTTTTGTTCTTCTTTCTTCGTGTGATAGTTTGTCTTTTACCTTTGCTACTTACCTTACCATTTTCATGCTTGGACGATATCTTTCTTTTGTTCACATGGGATGCTTTGCAGAGTCAATATCATGCCTGGAGCAATCTGTGAATATGTTTCTGGAGATTGGAAGACTCAACATGTCTGCTAGATATTACAAGGTACAAAATTTAGTAGTATTATAACCTTTGTTTCTGTATATCTGTTTTGTTCTGCACTTAGGTTGAAGTAGGACATATTACTGATCTTGAATGAGTTATTGAATCATATGATTTTCAATCCAATGGTAATATGATTCTCAATGCAATGGTATTGACATTGTTGAAGAACCCAGTTTTATTACAAATGAAAATTAAGATTTTTTATATAACAACTAACTAAGCTTTTCCCCAATAAATTTGGGTACAGATACATGAAACATTTTCTAGCACTTTGTTCAGTTCATTGTTAGATCTACACGAAGATCTATGGCAACTGAACTCTTAGCAACTATTACAAGCCTTGTTAGTTCTTTCGTCTGACATGTTCTACCAATCTCATGACTCTTATGAATGAAAGATCTTGGGCCTATACAAAACTTGTTCCAACCACCTAGGTCATCCTTCCTTGATTTATACTCGATCTCAATCAATGTCAGTCCTATTTGTTGTCTTATATTCTCATTTCTCGTATTAGGACTCGTGCTATAAGATTTGACAAAATTTAACGCTGATTTTCAACCTAGTGTAACCTTGTTTCTTTGTCTGGGTTTGGATCGGCTATGAAAATCATAGGCAGATAAAAAATTCTTGTGAATAATTGAAAAGATATTAATTTGTTATGTCCTGTTTTGTTTTCAGGAAATTGCTGAGTTGTATGAGCAAGAACAGAACTTGGAGCAGGCTATTAATTACTATGAAAGATCAGCTGATCTTTTCCAAAGTGAGGAAGTAACAACTTCTGCAAATCAGTGCAAGCAGAAAATTGCGCAGTTTGCTGCTCAACTGGAACAGTAAGTTTGCCTGCTTTCTGCACACTTAACATATGTTACATGACATTTCTGATGTGTTCTGATGTGTTTATACAAGTATGCCTCAAGTCATATCTAAAGTATAGCAGTTTCTGGGAACATGTTCCATTGCATTTGGGCCTATTCTTTAGCTAGTCAATATGATCTGCCAATTCGTATACCCCACATTCAAAGTAAAGTCGTGGGTTCAATAACTTTAACTTAAATAGAAAAAAATTGTCCAAACAAAAGAACCACTTAAAACCATAACTAGAAAAATTATTCTTTGAACATATTCAATAAATTCGGCTTGTAAGCCATCTCCTCGCTTGAACATCTCAAACTGCTAATTTCTGCAAGAGAGTAAAAGGTGGGGATGATATAATACTTAATAAGTGTGAACTTTAAATTTAAAATCGTGTTAAAATTTCGGAAATGAATAATATCATACATAAAGGAGACACAAGTAAAATACCGAACTTAGGTGGTAGAGATTTATTTGTATGTTGCGCTACTTAACTCCTGTCTTCTTATCATAAACATATTCATCTAGGATCCATAAATCTTATTCCAAAAAATAATAACACCACACTCACGTGGAGCTTAAAAGGATTAGACGAAAATTCAGATTAATGCCTTGACCTTTCTTCAACAAGAAAATCAATATGTGTGGAGTGAATATTGTGTGCGTGTCAGTGAGTATAGAGAGAAGTGGCTTGGGTTTTTTGGGGGTTTAAATAATGGCTCAATAGAGTTTGACCAATGCTTAATACCATTTTGGAAAATAACATCAATGAAGATTTGTTTTATTTATTAGGTTACACGTTTTCCATACTAATACACATTATATTTGTAACTACCAGTAGTCTTTAGGGCAAGACTTTCACTTTTATGGAAGTCAAATCATATTCTAGTCAAATATATTCCAATCAAATAAATTTCTTTCTTAAAATACGTTTTAAAAGATATTCTAATAAATATAATTATACGTATATTTATATGAACACATCGTGTAAAGGAAACACAGTAAGCTCACCGAAGGGTTGCCAAAAAATTGGGTCAATGGTACGAAGGTTCGACATTTTTGAATGGTTTCAAAAAAAATTCCCTTTCTTTTTGTTGGTTCCTGAATTAAGGTTTTGCAATTTGGAGCTAAATTTTCAAATCCCAATTTTTGGGACCTTAGGGGTAAAGGGTTGCCAGAGATAGAGGGTAAAAGGTTTTAGGGCTCAATTTGAGACCCTAATTTTTAATTTTTAATTTTTTATTTTTTGACAATGGAAGGAACCAAAATTGATTTCTAATGAGAAACTAAAGAACTTGATCAGACAAGCGGCACAAGGCCTTTTGCCGAAGAACGGAAACAATTGCAAGATTAATCCGGCTGTGTGATTTATTACATACTCAATTAATCCAATATATAGGAGTGCAATCTTATCAATAGAAGGAAAAGAAAAACAGAAGAATATAAAATCCTATTACTAAAAGGAAAAATAATAATTCCTAGGTTACAAGCTATAGAAGGAAATATTTCCATAATTCCTATTCTTGGCCATTTTGTTATTTTATGAATGCATATAAAATTCCAGTATACAATATATGAGAAAAGTGGTTGTCCGTAATCTCCAACTCTAAAGTACTACTATCACCCATTGACTTTGGCTGCAAACAAACACATCTTAGATCAAAAGGAGATCAGCCACATTTGATACATAATTATTGTTGATAATCTCCACATCGCTTGTCAACATGGTATCCATTTTAATATTTTATGGACTTGTACTACGTAGGATGCCACTTATTTTAATTAAAAATTATTTTTATCCTTGCAACATGGGTTTATTTAGTCGAGGTGAGTACCTGGCCGTAAACTTCAAGGTCTCGTGGGATTAGTCAAGGTGCACGCAAGTTGGTTCGGACATCCACCATTATAAAAATAAAAAATAAAAAAATATGGGTTTATTTAGTAATCTTAATAAATATTTTTTCTTACAGGTAATTTATTATCAATGTCAGTACATATACCTATTTATGTATTTGTTTCTTTGGTTAAACAGGCAGAGAAAAAGGACTTGACCAATACATACTGAACACATGCTTGTCAGATTTGCTGTTTTTATTCAGTTGGAAATTACATCATGATTTATAAAGTTTTAGGGGTGCTGGAAGAACTAATGTGTCGACTTCTTCTCAGGTATCCAAAAGCAATTGAGATTTACGAAGAGATAGCCCGGCAATCACTCAACAACAACTTATTGAAGTATGGAGTTAAAGGGCACCTTCTTAATGCTGGCATTTGCCAACTCTGCAAGGGTGATGTTGTTGCAATCAACAATGCTTTAGAGCGATACCAGGTACATCTGTTTTTTTCATCCAGATCTGTCCCTGTTTCTCTATGCACATGCTAAGGATATGCATTTGGATTTTCTCTTGTAGGAATTGGATCCTACATTTTCAGGAACACGTGAATACAAATTGCTAGCGGTATGTTGTGGATCACAAGCATATCTCTAATTTTTCCATTTTCACGATGTCTTTAATTTTTTTGTTTTTCCCTTCTTAATGGGAATGAATGTTGTCCAGTTAATTTGCTAATGGTTTTTCATATTGTTTAAACTACCCATATGTGGTTTTATTTTTTCATTTCTTTTAGCTGGTATGGTTGTGGATGAACTACTTGTGTATCATTCACTTTATCTTACCTGCCAAAGTAATAGAATTAATATGATAAAGTGATTGGTAGACATTTACGTATCTGTTGATCTCAGGATCTAGCTGCTGCTATTGATGAGGAAGATATTGCCAAGTTCACTGGCGCTATCAAGGAATTCGACAGCATGACGCAGCTGGTAATTGTGTTATGCTATTTAAGTTATGTTTTGAACTTGCATTCGAATTTCGAGTTGTGAATTTGAATTTCGTTGGCGTGTTTCTTATATGCATTTATTTAAATTAATCTCTATAATCTTCAAGTGAATGGCTGAATACCATTTGTGTTTGATAGTGTATTATGTGTAGAATACTAATTTCTGTGTATCTTGTTGCTAGTTAACCTTAAAATCAGCTTGTTTCTTTTTTTGCCTATAAGTCTCAATATTACTAGACTATCATGTGTTGTTAACGAGAATTTAACAAGAACGAAAAACTTTTCGTTGAACCAGATATTTTAAACTCTATTCTCTTTTCTAATATTTTTAGGTCTTGTTTAACAGGGCTTTTAAAAAGTCAAAAGCCATTTTTGAAATTAAGAAGTTGCTTTTGAATATGTTTGGATAATATTTTGAAAACGTTTTGTCGGGCTAGAAGAGCATTTAGAGGAAACTGACCTAAAGTAGTTTCCTTGGGATGGAACAGTTGGCTAGACGAGCTTAGCTTCCTCGGGATGGAACAATTTGGAAATTGAGATGGTAGTGAGAATGGAGAGAAGAGGCCGACTTTGATTGATGTCCAAGCGTGAAATAATTTAGTGATAAAATTTGTTACTTATTCCCATGGGTGGGTCCTGACGGTTTATAGCATTCATGGTCCATTGGTTACTGATAGAGCAGCAGTTTTGAATGCACCATATCTTGTAACCGTGTTGAACGGGCTTATTGTTATAAATGTGATATTAAGATAATTAAGGTTAGCTATTCCCACATCTCATTTTTAATTGAAGTTGCTGACTGCTACCTGAAATTTACTAAATCGTATATTTGTGAATTGTTCCTCAACATGACGCTAGCATGTTTGGTTTGTTCCCTGAACTCCATTCTACTATTTCCTACTAGTTAATTTTCTTTTGCTGACTTGCATAATTGGAAAATTAGTCTGTAGTAACAAATACTCGATATTTGATCTCTCTCCCTCATGAAGATGCACAGTTTTGTCTTAGTTGATGAAAATGCACAATGAAACTTTTAATTGTTTTTCCACCCATAAATCTATTCATACAAGGCTTTGTGTGGAGAAGTGATTAGATCGGTTTCGGGTACACTGAGTTAACTCCCTTAGAGTCAGTTATGAAGAATCAAATCCTTATATTTTTTTATAGAGGAAATTGCTAATATAGGGGCTGAATGGCAAAAGGAGGAGAGCGTGTCCAGATTATTGTTATTTGACTTGCACCTATATTTTTGTTTCCTGATTAATAAATCTAGGGGGAATTGATGTTTAACCCTCGTTTGAGCCCCATTTTTTTTTACAAAAAATGTATTTTTGAATAGTGTTTTGTTGGAGAATGTGTGGTTAAAAAATAAGGAAAATTTTTCGGTGTGTAATATAATTTTATAGGAGAATGTGTAGTTGAAAATGAGTTTTTGAAAAAATGGGGGCCAAACATAGGCTTCATTTATAAGTGATTTATCAATTCTAGTTTAGCCACGTTTTACTGTCATCATGTTTTGATTGATCAGATCAATTCTTTTCTCGTTTTATTACTTACAGTTTTTCTCTTCCCTGTATTACATTGGATCATAGGATGCTTGGAAGACGACTCTTCTATTAAGAGTGAAGGAGGCCTTGAAGGCCAAAGAGCTGGAGGAGGACGATCTTACTTAAATCTGCTTTCTCAGATCCCACATTTATTCTACTGATGATTTTGTGGTTGATGGTTGTGTCTATTATGAATTATTTGTTTGGGTTTGTGTGTGTTACAATCTGGATTTTCTTATTTGGAGTGAATTCGAATGCACCCTTTACCATGAGTTTGTAACTGCACTACAGTGTTCTGTTGTCTTTTTCAGACGTTTTCAGAAACTACTTACAACTCTTTAATATGTTTGTTTTCATTCATTTGGAGGAAACTAATTACAACTCATTCTCTCGTTACTTCCGAGGTATAAAAGTAGAGAGATTTGGCATCATTCATTTGTTGTGGGGTCAAGAGTATCCCGTTTCTTGCTCGATTTTTCATTTACTTGTTACTTTTTGAGTAATGTCAATCACGTCATGATGTCAAGTACCAATTTAAGTGATATATATCATTAAATTATAGATCCATTTGAAGGGAATGTCACATGATTCATTTAATTGAATTTATCGAATGTGGCTTGGCCGTTGACAATGGTAATAGATAGCAGCATTATTCTTACCTTTTTTAATTATGATTTAAATTCAAAATTATAAAAAATAGATTAAAAGCATAAATTAGAGCTGAGGGCATGGACGACATGTTTTGACTTCACTAATCAATCAAATGTGAACAGCTAAGCCCTTGTTAGTCTATCGTTATTTCAAATTATATATATTTTTTAAATTTATTTTCAATTACATTTTCACAATAAATAGTTTGCACACAAATATAAATTTTTTTTCTATTTTTTTAATTATACATTCTTCATAAATTCATTATTTTAAAATTCATTTTTCTACTTTAACGATTTATTCATTATTTCACAGTTCTTTATTGAGAAATTAGATAGAAATGATAGTATGTGTAATTAAATATGTAATTAATGGTGAAAATGTCAAAAAAAAAATTAAGGACTTTTTTGTAATAATAGTGCAAGGCAATGATATTATGTGTTAATTACCCTTTTAATAATTTATTTAGAATTCGTTTGCGCTTTTCAAAAAAAAATTGGAACTATGGTTTTAATTTTTTTTTCCTTTTATTTTATTTAAAGAGAAGTATATATTCTTCATTTCACAATTTTTAATTGAAAAAATGAATGAAAATGACATTTTGAGCAATAAAATATGGAAATAAGAGAGTAAATGCCAAAAAAAAAAAAAAAAAAAAAAAGGTAAAGACATTTTCCATAATTACATTAGAAGATAGGAACTTTATGTGCTAATTACCCCATTTTTATCTCATATCCTTTTCCCACATGCCTCAAGATTTGTCATCTTGTTCCTTTCTTCTCTCTATCTAGTTTAGCTCCCCTCTCTCCTACTTCTCCTTAATTTTTCCGAGAGATGAACAATTTAGAGAGAAAATTCTACGTTTTAATTAAGAATAAAGGTAAAATTGTCTATCAATATAAATATCACATTTTATTGCAATAGATGCAAAAACCCATTAGTGGAGATCAATGTGTTACAAATTTTAAAAAAGGATTTAAATGACAAGAAATGAAAGTTTAGAATCCATTTGTATAAAACTAATTGGTTGGGACTTCTACTGAAATTTTCTCTTGTTTCGATGACCTTTTTCAACTTTAGAAGTTAGCTTAGAAAAACCGATTAACCAAAGAATAAAGAAGGGAAGAAAATAAAAATCTAAATGGTGTACTTTCCTCTTTGAAACCGAAGCTTCACTATCAATGGATGGAAAAAACGGCTAAACACCTCAGGGTTTTAAAATTATTTTCTCATAAGCGGCACCCACACGTACCTTTCGTAAGTACCATCTGCTACTTTTGGATCTTGTTTTTTCTTTGTTTTTTTGTTCTTTTTTTTGCTTATTTTTTTTATTCAAATATTGGAATTAATTTGAACTTTTCTTTTTGGCTTCATGGGCTATCAAGAATCTAAGATTCTTATTTTCTAATATTTTGATGGGCCGGCTAAAATCTATTGTTTCATCAATTTTAAGATTGCTGATAAATTTTATCTATTTTATCCTCTTTACGTTCTTTGATTAATTTTGGTTTTAGAGCTAAAAAGAATGTTTCTTGGATGAACTATTGAGCTTTCCTTGATCAACTTTGTGTGATGCTTATGGGTTTTGTAGATTTCTACTTCTGTTTCAATAAAGTTTATTGTTTTTCAGGGGCTTTGAGTGTTTTCTTTGTTTGTAATTGATTGAAACAGATAATTTTTTTAGGACATATGAGGATTGCTTGACATTTCTTTCAATTTTACAGCTATGTGATAATTGATTGTCCTGCAATCAAGTGAAGAAACTATTGAAAATGATTCTTTTAACATAAAGTTCATTAATTTTCTGAGCATAAAGCACTATTTGAAAGCAATATGATTTCAAGCGAGAATGGTGATAATAGTGGTGGAGCTCAGGAATCTAATAGTACAAAAGTCAAAAGTAATGTTCCTTTGCACGTCTCAACATCTCAAAGGAGTCTTGTAAGTGATGAAAATTCAGGAAATGGGTTTGGTGACGGATTTTCTGCTCTTTCTAAAAGGCTAAGATTCCTTAAGTTTGGCAATTTGTCTTCTCCATCGGCAAAATTTCAGCGTATTGCTGAGGAGAGGGATGAAGTCTCTCGTAGTGTACCTTCTTCTACCAGTCTTCACATCCGTGAACGCTTTAATAGGATTTTTTCTCGGAAAATTGATTGGAATTGTCTTGGGAAAATTTGCAAAGAATGGATAAGGGATCCCATGAATCTGGCTCTTTTTATCTGGATTACCTGTGTTGCTGTCTCTGGTGCTATTCTGTTCATGGTCATGATAGGGATGTTGAACCATGCCATACCTAAGAAGTCTCAAAGAGATACTTGGTTTGAAGTCAATAATCAAATTCTCAATGCACTGTTCACCCTGATGTGTTTATACCAACACCCAAAGCGAATATATCACCTAGCCCTACTATTGAGATGGAGGCCAGAAGATGTTTTAAAGCTCAGAAAAGATTACTGCAAGAATGGCACTTATAAGCCCCATGAGTGGGCTCATATGATGATCGTTTTGGCTCTACTTAACCTTAATTGTTTCGCTCAATATGCATTATGTGGTCTTAACTTGGGATACAGGAGATCTGAGCGACCAGCTATTGGGGTTGGAATATGTATCTCTGTTGCAATTGGTGCCCCTGCAATTGCTGGTATTTACTCCATGCTTAGTCCACTTGGGAAAGACTATGAGACTGAGTTGGATGAAGAAGCACAACTTCCGGATACCAATGACGGAAGTAGCAGACCAGATCAATTGAGGAGACAATCATTTGAAAAGAGATTTTCATTTGCATTGAGGGATGAGGAAAGAAACGTTGAGAGTAGACCTCTGTGGAGTGGCGGTATTCTTGATTTTTGGGATGATATTTCTTTAGCTTATCTCTCACTATTTTGTAGCTTCTGTGTTTTTGGATGGAATATGGAGAGAGTTGGGTTCGGTAACATGTATGTTCACATTGTTACTTTTCTTCTATTTTGTATGGCTCCTTTTTGGATTTTCAACCTGGCTGCCGTTAATATAGACAATGATACTGTCAGGGCAGCATTAGGTGTTACTGGTATTTTCCTTTGTGTATTTGGGCTACTATATGGTGGTTTTTGGAGGATTCAGATGAGAAAGAGATTTAATTTGCCTCCATATAACTTTTGTTTCAGTAAAGCAGCTGTCGGTGACTTTGTTCTGTGGCTTTTCTGCTGTTGGTGTTCTCTAGCTCAGGAAGTACGAACAGGTAATTCATATGAGATTGTGGAGGATAAGTTCTGCAAGAGAAAAGGTGACCAGTTGCCAATGTCCTCTTTGCCTCGTGAAGATGGGGAATTTCAGTTTAGGTCCAGCCCTAGCTCTCCTCTTGGTTACAGCTCCTCTCCATCACATATTACGAAAGCTGACTCCCCAAGTCCTAACCGCTTTTCAGAAAGGCAGCTTTCTTTAATTGAAGAAGAATCTCATATGCAAGGTGAAGATGAAAAGATGACACCACCTTCACCTTCAGTAATAAGGAGAGAGTAGATGTCACATTGTGATTTGTAATATGATTGAAAGACCAGGCATGTAAATTTATTGATTTTGAGGTGTATCCAACTATTCATAATTCCAAATGTTAACTCAATTTTCTGTCTTTTCCATTGATTGTTTGGTGAATATTAACGTTGTTAGTGCATTGTTTTTCTTATGATCTCTCTTTTTCTTCCATTTTGTCCATAAATGCATTATAGGGTATAAAGTTCTTGGGTGATTTTGCAGGCTTGCGTTTAGGTTTTATCTCTGCATTTGTATATTTCAGTTTTCCATATTTTTTGCAATCTTTTGGTTCGTAACTTCTTTCTTCCCTGAAATGGAAACAATTACTAAATTAGTATAACATTAGAATCTGGGATAATCAGTTCTCGGACTTGGGTACGTATTGAAGTATTGGATCTTTTATTCTCTAAAATATAGGATACCGAGACATGGCTCTAAAAAGAGTTCAAATTTCAAATATGGATACGTGGATACATCTTTCACACTTTGAATTTTTTTTTCCAAGAATTTATATGTAAGTGGTAAATTGTTAAAAGATATATACATGTCACTTAAAGCCAACCAAAAATTCATGTTAAGTCTAAAACGCTAAAAACATCCTAAATTTACATGACAAAAACACAATAAAATTAAAATTTAGTAATGACATAACTAATTACAATTGACATATCCGCTTGAAAGTTGAAGGATTCGCCCCATATTTTTTCATATCCATACCCATGTCATATTGTGTCTATACGAGTATACCGATCGGAATGCCAAGTTTGAGCATCACAGCATTCCTTCATTTGGTCTTTTCCATCTAATTTAACTTTGGAAGGAAGGAGCTGTGATGTAGCTTTCCACCTAATGTATAATGTCCTGCTATGCTTTGATCTCCTTTTTAGCTTCGTTTCATTATTATCTCAGCCCACATAAACAATGTGATCATACATTCCACCTTCCAAACGATCCTTTCTGCTGTCATGGAGAAATGCCTAGGTTTGCTATCATTTCTCTCTATATAAACCATAACACAAGGACTGGTATTATTCTCACGTGTACCTTGCCCACAAACTGGCCTGAATACCTTCAGGTTTGAAATGCCAACCTTCCGATGACTTTTGCGGTGCCGATTTATTCCGGCGACTATTCCGATGATCGTTTCGGCATCGATTTATTCCGGCGACTGTTCCGATTTCGACAATTGTTCTAACTCCGGCGAATATTCCAGGGACAACTCCGCCATACATTTTTTTTTGTATAATTGACATGATTTTTTACCTCTTGATTGTTGCTTGTGACTAGTAATATAAAATGTAACCTGTAAATTTGAATCGTGATTCTACAAAACAACATGTGACCCGTTTATATTAATTTGTGACCTATAAAAATGAATGTGGCTTGTGAACTCAAACTTGTGACAGTGGTCTGTGACATTAACCACGAAATAATTAGCCACAGTTCTATACAATATGATATAGAACTGTAATCTTAACAACTCATTTATTCATTGCAAATCGTTCACAATTTATCAAATTATTGATCACAACTTATTTTATGGTCACAATTCAAGAATTTTATATATCACAGGTTATTTCTCAGTCACAAATTGAAAATTTTATAAGTCGGATTATTTCGAGGTCACAAATCAATAATTTTATAGGTCACGGATAAAAAGATTACAGGTCACAGTTATTTATCAGTCACATATTTTCAAATTTATTGATTACAGATTAATTTTTAATCAAATTGTGAAATTTTAAGGTCAAAGCTAGTCTAAATAGTTGGTCACATACACCAAACACCCCACCACCGATCTTGGTCACGAATCACACCACAAATTTAAACAATTGCCACCCGCACCACACCGCCAAACCATCGACTGCACTGCACCACCACCACCATAATTAAAAAAAACACTGTCACACTGTCGCCGTCGCTACCACCACCTCAAACAAAGCAACCCATCGCAAAAAAAAAAAATAAATAAATAAATTATTACAGTCACCACCACGACCACAGATCAGGACACCACCATCGCATCCACAGCACCATAACCGCACCCACAGCACCACCACCACCTCACTGGCACCACCACTGTCAGCACCACCACCAACAACAAAAAACAAAAAACCCTCCAATGCCAACACCAACTCCACTCTGACACCTACCGCACGTACGCAGCGCCTGATCCACCCTACGCACAGACACTGCACCCACCGCCAACCGCACGCACAAACACCAACCTCCAACGAACCGCACGCCAGAACAACAGTCCCCATCCACCGTTAAGTCATTTACGGGTCTACACCGAGACCACATTCCACAACCACCAAACAAAAAAAAAAAGGAAAGGAACAATAGATCTGCGTGCTCAGACCATGGATCGCGTAAGGGCGCCGTCACGGCTTGGCTGGACCTCTGATGTCGGAGTGATATTTCGTCGGATTGGAAGAGAGAAGAACGGTGAGGGTAGAGAGTGTGTCGGGGCGAAGCAGCTGCTAGAGGCATATGGAGGTGGAGGCGCGATGAATCGAAATGGCGAGAGAGAGAGAGAAAGGAGGGGGAAGTGCCGATGGCATTGCGCACGATGGCGACGTCACCGGTAAGAAGACGGATAGAAAGAAGACGAGACTGAGAAATTATGCTGAAAGCTTGAAACTGATAAATTAGGGATTTAAGGTGGGGTGGGGTGGGATGGGTGTGTGTGTATATATATATATATATATTATATCTGATTTTTTAAAGATTTAACTTCCCACCTGATATTTGAATATGAATCTTGAAAAGTAGGGTTTCATGTAATTTCCACATTATTTTATGTTGCTTTGGTAGGTATAATTATTGAATTTTTTTGGGCCCTTTTCCTTGGGCCAAAGTTAGGATTGTTGATTGTTTAATTTTAGTATTATATGTGCTATTGTGTTACAAATATCATGATTCTTTTGGTGTGCGCTTCACGGGAAAGAATTATTCTACATGAAATTTCAATTTTGCTTATTTGTCATGGGAAGAGTTATTAGGTCATATTGACTGAAGTGACCAGCTCTTACGAAAGACTCCAAATTGGCTCAATGGACAGTGAAAGATGCTAGAGTCATGACATTGATTGTAGGATCTGTTGATCCTATGATTGTCATAAATTTAAGCTGTACAAGACTGCTAAAAATATGTGGGAATATTTAAAGAAAGTTTACAACTAGGATCACATAGCCAGACGCTTTTAGTTGGAATATGAGATTGCAAACTACACTCACGATGATCTCACCATCCAGGATTACTTTTCTAGGTTTCAAGCCTTATGGGATGAATTTATTAATATTATATATACAAAGGTACTAGCTGAATCCCTTATTGCTGTGCATACTGTTCATGAACAGAGCAAGAGAGATCATTTTACAATGAAGTTACGGTAAGAAATTGAGGTAACTTGCTTCAATTTGATGAATCGTGATCTGGCTCTTTATTTGGACATATGTTTTGGGGATTTACTTCGTGAGGAACAACATCTCAAAACACAGGCAACTTTTCAGCAACATTACATGATCGCTAATGTCGTCACTTATGCGGCTCATGGAAGAAACAAGGGTAGGGATATGCGGATGGTCCAATGCTTCAACTGCAAGGACTATGGGCATATTACTGCTCATTATGCCAAGAAATCCGGTAATTATTGCAAGAAACCAGGACATATTATCAAAGATTACCCTACTCACCCCTAGAATCATCAAACTAATGCTTACCAAGATGCGATCAATCCTAGTGCTTCTTCCTTGGTTGATGGTGATCCATCGGCCCTTACACCTGACGTGGTCGAACATATGATTTTTTCAACATTTTATCCTCAGGGCTTCAAGGTAACAATACTCGATGCTCTTTATCATGTATTGTTGACTATGGTGTATCTAATCATAGGACTAGTTCATCTTACACTCTCTCCAATGTTTGAAAATATCATGGCTCCTCCAACATTCAGATTGCTAATGGTAGTCAATTACTTATACATGCTGCTGGTGATATTAGTTCTTCAATTAAAGATATATTTGTATCTCATGAGATTTCTACTAATTTCATTTGAGTAGGACAATTGGTTGATAATAATTTGATGTTCAGTTTTCTCATGATAGTTGTCTTGTATACACTGGCGGACCCAGGATTTTGGGTCAGCACAGACGGCGGTGGATCGTTGTTACAATAAAATATTAAGAGTCACGTTTGATGCCCATTATTTTGCAAAAAGTTCATTTTGGAATTGTGATTTGATGAAAAATATGTGGTTAAAAATAAGGAAAAGTTTTGAATTTGAATATAATATTATTTTATTGAAAAATGTGGGTTGAAAGAAGAAATAAAAATGTATTTTGAAAAAAAAAAAAAGAATCAAATAAGGTCTAAATTTTAAATATAACAATTATTTTGTTCAAACTGATATATATAATTTTGTTGTAAAAATTAGCAATATTTACTAAATGATATTGTGACTAAGTTTTGTATAATTCAAAGGAAGAGCATGGGTTCAAATTTTTAGAATTTCATTAAACCCGATAAAATATAAGATNTGTATAATTCAAAGGAAGAGCATGGGTTCAAATTTTTAGAATTTCATTAAACCCGATAAAATATAAGATATATTATTCTGGTGGAATTAGAAACAAATTCAAGGAGTGCCACAATGGTTAACCTCTCACTATCCTAAAGAGGGGTCACGATTTTGAATCACCTCTTCATCCCATTTAATTTTGGTAAAAGGTAAAAATTAAAGTATTAAAAATTTTACACAATAAAAATGAAGGGGAATGGATCGAAACCGGGACCTCGTTTATAAATAAAAGAGCCATATCCAGGTGAGCTACAAGATATATTTGGAAACAAAATGAATTATCAGATACATAATCTAAACATTTTATTCATTGTTAACCAAAAAAAATTGTTCCCGGTGGATCCAGCAGGGGCAGCCGTCGGGGCATGCCGGGTGCTGAGTCCGCCCCTGCTTGTATATGATCATGTGTCGGGAAAGAAACTCGCGAAGGGTTCTAAAGTTGGACGTTTGTTTCCTCTGCATTTTTCCATTCATACTTGCATTTCTTTGGCTTGTATTACTATAAACAATAAGAATGAAATATGACACGAACAGTCTTGGCCCTCCTAATTATATTATTTATCTTGATTAATAAACTCTAGTTTGTTGGGTAATAAAGATCAATGTTCTTCTCATATCTCTTTTGATTGTTTAACATGTAAATTGGGAAAAAGTAATTTTTTTCCTTTTCATACTCATGGTAGTTGTGCTAAAAAATATTTTGCTTTGATCAATAGTGATATGTGGGGTGTTGAATTTTTTATATCGAAAGTGTACGATATCGTAACAAACAGTATAGTGGACATTTGAGTCCGAATATCATTTCCACGATGACTATACTTTAGGACTTAATCTAATTTTTCTAACTACTATTTGATAAAAGCAAGTAAATAATTATGATAGTTATGATTATTTTTCCTAAATACTTTTAACAAATTAAAAATATAAAAAAGATTGCATACAACGCTTGATTGAAGATTCAAATATGTGATAATATTATGGCATAACAATATCATCTATTGATCACCTTAATTCTTAATTCAAGATTCATAACCTAATGTAGTGTTCGTTCGAATTCTTCTATTGTATTCAATTTACCCCTTTCGAGTTCTCCTTGAACCTATTTAACTAATTCAATTTCATATTTATATGTGAATCAACCTTAGTTAAACGAAACACTAATTCTAAGAATTCATATTCTTACTCGCAATAATTAGTATATGTATCTCTACACGTTATACTAATTTATCGAATTTTATTATATAGTTTATATCTCAAACTCATATTTCGATTTGTAAGAGACTCACATAAT
>CAIGRN010051949.1:0-13465 GCA_903798345.1 Fraxinus anomala
CATATTTTTATTTTTATTTTTTTTCTTTTTAGTTATTTAAAAACGCGAAGGACTCTTAAATTTTTTTTTTGGATGAAATAAGATATTCTAATTAATTGAAGATTGATGATAAGAATGCAATAAAAATAAGTCGAGAATACAAGCATGACAATAAGTAAAAGTTAAGAATTTTTATTGTAATTGAAATGTGGTTCAAAATGTGGATCACTTATGCTCAATATACCTACCCTTTTAAGATTTTTAGCTGAGTTGGGTAATAGTCTAGGTTTTCAACTGAGATAACGCGAAGGTACTAAAATAAAAATTCTTAAGAGATATAGCCCATGTTTGATAGTGATTTTAATCTAAATTTTAATTTATAAAGTTAATAATCAATTTCAATCACATATTTATGGGATCCACAATTTTTCAATTAAACATTTCATTAATTTTTATCAAAATCTACTAAAATTTTTATTTTAATCCCCACCAAATTGTGGCATAGCATAAAGATGCTATAGGAAAAATGAGAAGTATATACTTAATTTTGACATAATAAGATATTGAGGAATTGCCTATACAAAAAAATTATAATTATAGATACGGGCATTTTCCACATAAAAGAGGAATCTTGTATTACAATAGAAGCAAAGGTGATGTCGATTATTCAAGAATCAAAGTCGATTTGCTTTATAAAAAGAAGATATCATTGAACTTCTATGAAATAGTTTCAAGGGATTCAACCAATTGTCTTGATTGTAGAATATCATTGAGAAATAAGAATTCATGTGGAAAATTTACTGTAGGGTATTCTTGAAAATAAAGAGGTAAAGTTGTTGAAATATCGATCGATCAAGAAAAGAACTTTAAGGACGCACTATTATTATGGTTGTGTGACAAATGAACTCCCTTTCTATCAAATTATCTTATATTTTCAAACCTTCATAAAATTTAGGATAATTAAGGAGGAGATAGTACGTTGATTTTTGTTTAGTCCGTAGTTTCTAAGGTTGAGCCTGATCGATGTGGCTCCGTTTCTCACACACAGTGTGTATAAGCATGAGTGTATCTAGTCTAGATTAATAAAAGTTTAGATTTTTAGTTTCCATGGTCTAGATTTGGTCGGTTGATATGGTTTACCAATTAATTAATTCATTGTTCATTTGACAAGAACCGTTGTCCGTACACACATGACCACCGACCGGGACCAATTATTTATTTGGCCCCCTTTCTTCTTCAAACTAGAGTGTTGATTATATGAGAAATCGATGTCATTTATTTTTTCTCAGATTAAGGGACGCTAGAAAAGCCTCTATAGGTGTTGGAATAGATCGGAAAAATTATACACACCTTTTCTCGGGTCTATTTAATGTAGATTTTTTGAAAAGATTTTTTTTTGGGGAAAAAGTGAATAAAAAGTAGGAAAAAGTTTCGGATCATATGCAAAATTATTTTATTCAAAAA
This sequence comes from Fraxinus anomala, assembly GCA_903798345.1. NCBI lineage: Eukaryota > Viridiplantae > Streptophyta > Magnoliopsida > Lamiales > Oleaceae > Fraxinus > Fraxinus anomala. The sequence continues at coordinate 1,444 of CAIGRN010051949.1, forward strand.
TATTTAAAAAATGAATTTTAAAGAATTTGTACCATACATGAGCGCTCTAAATATTTTGAATAAAGTTGTTTGTACAGATGAATTGTACATGAAAGTTTCTAGGTGTTAAGATGGCAGCACATTATTGACTGTTTTAGCTTTAGTATATGTAGTATTGTTGAAATATTTTATCAAACAATTTATTCTTGGCAATAACGGATGGATGTCTTACGAGTGCGTTTCTTCCAATGCATTACTTTAATAATCACTTAGAAGTTTATATTTCCTACATGAACTTGGTCACCATCTTTATGTAGCAGCATGCATATATAGCAAAAAAATGTTTTAAGAATTTTTTAAAAAAATATACGATTCTCTTATGTTGATGATATCCGAATACGTAGTTTAAGAGAAAGTTCTTCTGTCCCACTATTCAATTAGGGACCGAGCTGGTGCACCCTCCCTGATAGACCACACACATTGGGGGAGAGAAGCATTTTTTTCATTTTTTATTTCATGTTGGTTCCACACCCCATGTGAGGTTAGGTCACCCAGGTGGGCAAAATGTTTCTGACACACTAGCTTTATTCTTCAGTTAGTGACGGAGTCAGAATTTTCATGTAGGTTTTGAAAAATATTGAAGGGGCAAATAACAATTAGTTTAAAAGACTTATATATCTAAATGAAAATTATCCAACTCGAAGACAAAAAAAAAAGTAGTAGCAATTGCAATCTCTGCACATGATCAAGGATAAGTTGATGGCAAAAAAATAAAGGTCAAAATGACAGCGACTTAGCGTGAATGGAAAAGATGAAAAGAGATTTTCATACTGTTCATGAAAATTTTGGTTTGTTTGCTTATAGATGAACTTGTGGTATTTGGCATGTAATAGTGGGACATGCATGAAATCTCTTGTTGGTTTTAAGGTTGCGTGTTATCTTGCTACTTGTGAATGGTTGAAACCTAGTTCATTCCAAAATTTATTTGGAGTTCTGCCATAATGTTTTATGCATTTTATATATGATAAACAATGTCAAGAAGACATACCAAAGTGTTGAGCCTACTTACTATACCGTGCATCTCTATTTCTAAGACATTATGATATGCTTATGAAGCAAGTCTTGTAGCTGCCGCTAAATAAGCAAAAGGCAATGCAAGGTTTAACACTTCTCTTTGTATATTCTCTCTTTCACATGTCTCTTCTGTGGTGATTAGGTCATTGCATGTTGGATGCCTCGCTCTGAATTCATTTGTTATATATCCGAGCGATGTATTACCTTTCTGTTGTAGCCTATAGTAAGGCATTGGGCATCTGTCACATGTTTCGTCTTGGCCAAGTTGCACACTCCATTGTACAAAGCGATTGATGTGATAGTTCTATAGTAATGAGACGCAATTAGATCACATTTTTTTGAACTACTTTTTGGGTCTGCAAACTATGGGGCTATGATGATTATAAATTGACACAACTAGACAAGACAAGTAAATCTTTAAGATGAGGTCTCGTGTCAAACATTTAAAGATGTCTCTTCTAATTGGTCCCTCGTATAAATTCTTGGACCCATCTCATTAACAGGTAAGCTTTTAATAAACTCGATATCTACATTTTCGTCTATTTTCTTTTTTACACCCAATATACATTTTCATCTGACTTTAGCGTTGGGGTACAAGTGACCGTCACACCCCCATTGGAGCTACAGTCTGTGCAATCTTAAATTGTTGTCTACGTGTGTAGATAATATACGCTTGGACAAGAGAGGATTTGAAATCTGTTGACAGTTGTGGCTTACCGAATCAAAAAGTCAGCAGGTATCACATTTTGAAGTAATGACATACTTAAATTGCTTAGGATTTTTTTTTTTTTTGGGTTGATAAAATATTTTTTATTTTATTCTTAGGATTAGTGCATTTATGACAAAGTTCATAATTGGTTATAAGTTGATCAAATTTTATTTTTATCTATAAATTTTGAAAGATATACAACTATTATCATTCAAGATCCACAATTAACCGCATTGTCTATGGAGTTTAGACATTTGTGGGCGGTCAAACGAAGTTTGGTGTGGAAGCCGACCAAGTTAGGTAGTGCATAAAACAAACAGAACGAAGCCGCAGATCTATCTACAGTATCGTTGAACCGGGTCGGTGGTCAGGTGGCATTCAGTACAATAATATGTTTTGAAATGGATAATTACGTAATTTACTTACTTTATTATAATAATAATTATTATTTTAATAAGATTTAGGCCCTGCTTGTTTCGAATGATTTGTTTCGAATTAAAATCAGATTTTAATATAAATCTAAGTCAAACAATTAATATTAATCACATCTTTCATAGATCCCACAATATCTCAACCACATATTTCAAAAACTTCTATCACAATCTATAAAAAAAATTAATTTTAATTTTCACCAAATACCCACTTAACTAGCTGGTTTTGGTATTTCTTTCAAGTAAAAACAAAATACCGCCATTTTAGGTATGATCCAGAAAAATAAGAGTACAACTTCAACTTCAACTTCAACTTCAACTTCAACTGCACGCTGTATGAATCTTCAATTTCATCACTTTGAACCTAAAACCACCTGACAGGAAGAATTCTTTTCCTTCAACGCCACGACTCAAGAATCATGCCAGAAATGCTACACAAAAATTACACTGCAGTTTCATCAATTGTTGTTGATGTACATTCAACTTTTCCATGCACCTAAAAGTCTATCGACCCTTCGATTTAGGATTAGCTGGTTCTATTTATAAGATATATTTTGCGATAATAAAGTTTCGTTAATCATTTTTCTTGCAGTAGCCTTAATTGGACATTTGGAGCTTACAAATCCATTGACTAAATGCAGATATGTCTTGAGCTCGTGGCACGTGGCGATGTTAATGTCATTCAAATCCGGCGAGCTCCGGCTGCTTAAACGAAGCTCGCACCCGATATCGGCGTACACCCATTGAGTATCCTCCATAATTTTTTTAATCCATGTTGAAATGTTAGCCATGTGATGATCGCAATTGTTCGTCATTTGGTCGTTGTTGTCAATGACGAAACCAGGGATTTTTGTTATGAGATCATCGGAATTTACTATACGTAATACTTTTGTGCCTTGTCTATCCAGGTGGCTTCTGAAGCTCCGGTTCCCGACCCGTGGGCCGGCGAAAGATATTACGGAGACGAGGGGGGAGTTCTTGAAGGTTTCCTTGATGTCATAGGCGGCGAGGGTGGCGAGGGAGGCGCCGAGGGAATGGCCGGTGAAGGTGAAACTTATAGGCTCATTGCCATATAGTTTGAGAATTCTTGAAACCTCTTCTCGCACCTGTTTTTTCAGGCTCGGACGATTTCTAATGCTGGAAGTGTACAAACTTAAAAACCCACTTTCCACCATTGGACATGAATATTCACTTGGTTTGGAATTATCATTGGACAAAGGAGTGAGAGTGGCTCTGAGATTTTCCAGCCATTCCAGGCATGTAGCTGTACCCCGGAATGCAATTACGACGTCGCGTCGTCCGAGCCTGGAAATCTCTCGACTGTCATGGCACACCGCCGTGTAACCTATCCAACAGGATTGCATGGCCATCCAACTCGGTGCCTTTTGGATCCAACCCGGTAATTGAATCCCAGAAGTGGCTACTAAATTCTTGGTAACTCTGTAACCCGTCTCTGAGAACCCTGATTCATCTAGTAGCCTTCTTTTTGGGTACCGGCACATAGCGTAAGAAGAAGAAGATGGATCAAAATCAAATGATCTATATGCAGCCTCAATGAAATGGCCATATCTAAGGATCTCACTACGTAAATTATGGTCGAGGGGATCGAGCAAACCTTCCCAGTTCTTGATCCCCTGGTAATCCATCCACCTCTCACTGAGTTTTACCGGAGTTGGAGCTGTATACAATGAATTATTTATGTTGGAGTTAAGGAAAAGATGTTCCAAATTTTTGGGAGCCTTGATTTTCATGTTGAGGTTTTTGTTGCAGTTTGTAGGCGGGCATGCAATTTGTGGAGTGGCATTTGAGGTACGCGGTCGTTGTACAATTTTACTGGGGAGACTCATGATTAGTAATGAATGAACTCCAACAAAGAGGCTATGAATATGTATATCACTCGATATGTAGAGTCTTGAATTGGGGTTTTATAGGGTTAGAAAATTGTACATAGGCCATTGAATGGATGTGGGGTATGTAGAGAATTGATACGATACTAAATTACAGCCTTACACTATTGTGGCCTTAAAGATACTACTGAAGCGTTTGGCACGTTGGGTGGTTGAATTGTGAAACATACAAGATCGAATAGCATCAAAGAGCCCTTGACATTGATTTAGATTTTGAATCAAATTTTTATTTGAAACAAACAAGAGCAAAATATTCTAAATAAATGTCTCTAAAAGTATAAAAAGAAAAATACTTGTTCAAAAGATGTGATTATGTATGAATAATGGAATTTGGCAATGATCGTCCGTCGTTTATGTGGAATTGGGACATTATCTTATTGTTTAATGAATAACAATGCATTCTATGTGTTTAAGAGTATTTGACGGTGGTTTTACTTCCACATCAATGACCAATCAACACTATCGTCAATGCTGAATAGCATTATTCTACATGTATATATGCATCTAGAGTAAGCCCATGATTAATGGGGATTTAAATTAAAATTTTAATAGATTTTGATATAAATTGAAGAAATGTGTGGTTGAAAAGTTGTGAGATCCATAAAACATGTGGTTAAAATTAATTGTTGATTTTAACTTAGATTAAAATTTAAATTTTAATCAGTACTAAACAGGGGCTAAAATATCTCTGAGATCTAAAGTGTGTGGGGGTGGGGTAAGAGTGACGCGTAAGTCTATGTCCTCCAGCTTTTATTTTATTTTATTCTCCATGCCTCCTTCAAAACATTATTCATCCAATGTGGTTGGCAAGGCCTCCATGACCATTACTACTATTTATTTATTTTTATTTTTCATTTTCGAATGACACAAATTGGTGATCTTATATTGAGATGTAAAATTATTATTGTCCCTCGATGATAAGAATATCTACGTGTATGTTATTACAAGTAGCATTCTATTTATTCACTCCTCACTTCGTTTTTCTTATATACATATTTCAATGTCAATCTTAAACAATGATATGTTATCTTTGGTTTAGCAATTTCCTTTGATACAACAGTCTAGTTTACAGTTCGAAATCATGGTTAATATATTAGCAATATGAGTGTGTGTAATATATATACACTAATACACCCACATTATTACCGCCATCATTTCCAGGGTGCAACATTCTCCAGTAACTTATAGCGATAGAGCCCCAAAAAAATCATAAATTTAGAAGAAAATAAGAAAAATTACCATAACAAAAATCTTAATGCAACACGACAATAAAAAATTACCTTAAACAAAATATAATGAAAACATTTAAAATTATCATAAAAACGACTTTAACACAAACTATCAAAAAAGGGCCCGTTTAACCCCACACTTTAGTAACTTTAGGTTGCGTTTGATTGTAAGAGTGAAATTTGGGCAGAAAAAAAAAAGAATTTTAGGGAATTGAATTGCCTAGAATTTTTTTCTTGGGAGTTGTCAATTAATTGTATTTGATTGATATAATTTTCCACATGCAAAATGTTTAAATTTTGAATCTTTTGGTGTTCATTTGATTTTATTTTTTTTATGTAAATTGTCCATTAAAGGAATTGGTACACGTGTGTGGGGGGTGGGGGTGGGGGTGGGGGGGTGAGTGGAAACCATTTTCCATGGTAAACAAAACCCATCAAACAACAATTTTCATGTAAAATGGAAAAAAAGGGCTATCGAACAATTTTGATAGGCTACTTTCACATTTGATGATTGAAAACGTGAGTATATCTTTACATATGCACAGACATTATTATGTGCTTGTGGGTTTATTCAAAATTAGATGAATCTTTGGAACATTAAGGGGAAATTAATTGACTCTTATCATTAAATGGAATGTTATAATGTAGATTGAAGCACGAGGCTGGTTGGGATGAAAAAGCTACAAAACATAACTCTTTTGGAGGACCCTATATTTCTTTACAAAATTAAGCAAATTCAGAAAGGTTAAATCATCCAATACTGCATCTTGATTTGGAGTTAATATAATAACTAAAAGCAATAAATTATTGTGTATGTGTGTACTCGCGAGCGTGCTAAAGATAACTTTCGCATGCAACTATATGTATTAAAACATATGAAGATCTTTTGAGTTGTGTTTTATGTTGGGCTTAACTTATTTTTAGCAATGTGTGTTTCCATTTGTGGGCATAATATTCATGAAGAAAATATAGAAACTACCATAAAAGTGTAAAGTCGGTTTATGGTTCATTAATCTTGTTTTTCTTTTTGGTTTTGCGTTCATATGTTGGACGGGTAATTTTACATATTCCCTCAAAACTATTGTGTACTTTCTTGCTCGTCCATAATAGACTGATAGAGATTTTCGATCAATATTCCATCGTCTTTATTCCGTCGGCAAGCTTGTAAGATATGCACAATTAGAAAATATCTTAATTAATTTATCGATCCATCTCTTCTATATTTTGTCACTCAAACTATGTGACATAATTTAATATTTGGTTGAGTATGCATTGATAAATATATATTATAAATCCATAAACAAGAAGAAATGTAATTTGTACATTCAACAATGAGTGCATGCATGTTCAATATAAAACTACTATTGTATTATATGATATGATGAAAGAAAGTACCAATTTTCTTTAGCAACGAGATAACCATTTGCCACATAAATAATTCTATATTTCAACAATATATTTGTAACTGTAAAACACTGTGTCAACAATGATTGGTACTATAAAATTATGGACCCCTCTACTACTGGGGTCTGGATAGCATAGAGGTAACATATTGCAAATAAATTACATATCAGTGTATACTTCATGAAAACATATATAAATATATATTCTAAATTATGTAACAAATTTCAAGTTCTAATATGAATAAATTAATTAATGACTTGTGGTTAAAAGTAGCTCCAAATTGTTAACCACCTGGTCAAACTTTTGATTGAAAATGAATCAAGTATGCATATAATGTTGTGTATTGAACAAGATTCAAATGAATATATGTGATTCATCTTTAAGTGAACACTACAATAAATTAACAATATGTTAACTTCTTTCTATCAAATATTCATATTGATTAGTCCATATTACCATTATTACAAAAAATATTGTTAATTACCATAACCAAAGACGTAAAAAAATTCAATGTCTAAACATTAAGGTTTTCTTTGTAAGTGTTATACTCTAAGTCCAATTGATTTATATTATAAACACTTTTAATATAATGTATGCATTTTATATTTTGACAAGATCTATTACTTAATTGAATTTATTTTTAATAGATTAATAGAATTCAAATATTCAAATCTTAGTAACTTGTTGATCACAAAGAGTTGTGATTGTGAGAGACAAATTGCATATGACTAAATCTTGAATTATCTGTGGTCGTAAGTAATAATGAGATACGAATATCGTTATTACAGTTAAACCATCACGTGTGACATTTCTAACTTTTGAAGAGAATACCTAATTTCACAAACTAAAATGTAGTGACATTTAAATAAACACGTGAATTTTTTGTTAAAGAATAAAATATTAGAGACCCAGTGGAGAGATTCCACATGGATGACTATTTGAGTGTCAGTAATTAATCTCTAACATTCGTCAGTGGAATTGGTCTTTCGATTTAAGATCATCATAGTGTCTTATGTGAGGATAATCATACTTTGATAATGTTAGATGTTACTCCGTCAAGAATCGTTAATATGGCATCATTCGGATATGTTGAGAATTACATGAAAATTGTGATTGATTAATAGAAGATTTCTCACTCTTAGATAGTAAGAGATTATGATCTGCATTTCATTTAGTTAAGTTGATAACGAAATTCTTGATCAAATTGTGCTCGTAAGTCGAAAAAGAGTTTTCGATTTATATTGACTTAAGAGTAGAATATGGTTGATAATTGAGATTTACATATTTTCATATCTCGTAATTAATAGAATCATACTGACGAATGAATTATAATTTCATGATAAACGAACAAGTATGATTTGTCACACCACGTGACATATCCCGTCATATGTATTGCCCGACACATTGCTAGATGTCAATTTGAGACGACGAGTGTGAATTAATAATAAATTAAAAGGGACGTTAATTTATTGATTTGATCATAATAATAATTTAATTCGTCAAAAGGAGAACTAGAAGAATGAAATATATTAATAATTAGTTGACAAGTGTTGGATAATTAATTAATTGAATTACTTATTAATAGCTCGACTTAATTAATTTGATTAATTAATTCTTGGACCGTGTTTAATTAATTAGATTAATTAAACATTGAGCGGGGTTAAATTTAAAAGACGGGTAACCCACTTAAACTTGTATTAATAAGATGTTAGGATTGAGAAAATATAACACATAATTCATAATCTTACTAGCACAAGGAAATAGAAACTCATTCTTGTTCCCTGTGTAGATTTTCATTGGATCTAGACAATTAGACAACCGTGAACTGTATAACGTGATTGTTCGTGATCAAAATAAGTAAAAGAGTTTGCAAAATTTAACAAATGTATAATTCCTATCACAGTTTCTCTCTAAATACAAAGAAGATTATTGGTGAGAATTGAAATATTGTTTAAATTTCGCTGTGCATGTTAAGTAAAATTCTCAATACTATCAACCCTAATGTATCTCATGTAGTTATCAATGTATGCGTGTTAGTCCCAAACATGTAATAGAGCTAACGATTTGTGCATTGTGTATACCTGTTTTGGGTACTAGAATTTGCTTTTGTTATTTGTTTTTGGGCAAATTAGAGCGGCAGTGCCGAAACCATTCCATTTTTTCTCACCCAAGAGATGCAACTTTAATTTCTTATCAAAAAGCTTAAAGGGAAAGCAAAAAAGTGACATGTTGTGACTTTTAGCATTTTTTGGTAGCAAATTCATGAGATGCAGAGAATTTGTTAGAGTTTGGCAGTGGCCAATGACTACTTCTTTGTCTTTTCGTTTTTACAAAGAAAGAGTATATATATTTAGATCTAAATTTTATGTTCAATACACCTAGTTAGATCATTTATAATTACAAGATGTCGTTTTAATTTTAGTATACAAATCTCTATAGTGACTGTGTTCAAAACAATTCAATAAATGATTATGATGTGCCATTATGTCAAGAAGGTGGACGATGTAACATGACTATCACACTTTTAGCCATGCCAAAACTGGTTGGTTGAAGCAATAAAGTGAAAAATCTTGGTACAAATTTTCTTAAAAATCACAATGCACAAAGTCGTCAAATATTCCTAGTTATCATCACACTACACGTTACATTTGTATTTTACAATTTGATAGAAGATATAAGAACTAAACAGTAAAATTATCAGTATTTCCTGTTGCTAATAGAAAATCTGCAAATCTTGGAGAATGATTTGAGACTTGTAAACGACAAATCAACTAAAGTGACATTTGTGGGTGAGATAGAAGAAATGATTGATCCAACAGTGATAAATCAGCTACAATAATCCCTGCAAAAGGATTCCTTTTGCCCAAATATTTTTCATTGTAAATTCTGATATAGTATCTATCAAATTCTTTTACATATCTATGACAAATGTCAAAAAGAAAATGAAATGACCCTTGATTTAATTTAGTATTATTTTGAGTCGCTTCATTTAATAAATTTGAAGCGAAGAAGACAGGTAGAAGATATTAAAAATTGGGATTTCATCTTCAAAGGTCAACATTGTGAGGAGGAGTTCACACCCTTATATGGTCTATATTCTATATTTAACCGATGTATGATTTATTCCTTAATATACTCTCGCAAGATTGTAGTTTGTTTGAGCAGATTAATCTGAAAATTTGTGTACTTATTTTTTTGAGTCTTAATATGATCGAATTACTCGTTGGAACTTAATAGATTCTGATATATTATTAAGACTTGTGATTCAATCTTAAAATATCAACATTATTAAGAAGAATAGTCTAAATCCTTATATGTTAGTGTATATTTCAGTATTTAACAAATGTATAATTTATCCCTTAACAAAATATTTACCTTTTTTATAGGATCCACCAATGATAGGAGGTCGGGGGGTCCACTGGAAAATAGCAGCAGAGGTACCCATACTTCGACACATTTTCCACCTTGGACCTAATTCTTCAAAACAGGGCATTTACATCTTCAATTTTTTTTAATAGCACTTAGGTACTTTGTGGAAAATTTTATCCTTACCTTGAGTTAATAAGCGTAAATTTTATTAAAAAGACAGTTTTACCTTTATCTTCTAATAAAATAATTAAATCAAAAATCAAAAACAAAAAATTCTTGTTCCTCAAGCTTACAACAAAATGATGGGTGATGATTGGCAATAGTTGTGTTTGTTTTGATAGAAGGTCAGGTGAATGAAATAGAATGGAGAAGAATAATTCGTTTCGGGTGTTTATATTAACATCACACATATTGGTTGCGTCATTTTTAAATACATTAAATATCTTCGTTCTTTTTTTATTATCACATTTATGTCCTTATCTTTCATCGATTAACACATCTGGTCCCTTGATGTTGGCTTTTGTCCAAATATTATGTTAACCAATTAGGGGCAAATATCGTGTAGCTTTTTTATATATTTTTTTCTTATTTAAAAATAAGATGGACAAATAAATTTTTCAATATCGCGTATTCCATAAAATTGTGGGTTGTTAATTGATAACAGAGTAAAATTGTTCATTGAGGATGCTACTAACGTGAAAGATTGGGGACCAAGATGTAACATAAGTCAAAGTTTGGGAAACCCTACTGCTATTTTTCCTTTTGATATCATTGTTATTCCATATCAAGTCTTTTATCATAACAAAACAAATTTGCTATACTTGCACTCTTCCTTACACCTTTTTTTATATTTTTTCACATGATAACATCTACACTCCTGATTTTGAATTCATTCATCATATTACTGCACAAATTTCTTCTACATAATGAGGAATGTCAACTAAATTGTCATAGTTGATGTTCATATAGCATTATTTTCATCATAATTTTCAAAGTAGAGTAGAAAAACCTTCCTCTATGGTATAGCCAATGAAGCAAAAATAAGAGTGGACTCCTAATTTAAGAGCATCACTAGATGTTCAGTCGATGTTTCCTTGTTAACTCCTGAATGACAATTTTATAAGTCCTCAACTTAATGAAATTATCATCCCATGATGTCATAAATCTTGTCTTTAATAACATCGTCTTGACTCGATCCTTCGTCGTTAGAGAGTGTCAAAGTGCTTAAACCCTTCTTCATCGTTAATGCACTTTAATCGATTGATGTCATGATTGGCATCTTCATTTAGTTTCAATCAGACGTGACATGATGAATGATTTCGGTTGGGTCATTATCACATACTTTATAGAGTTCAAGTCATGGGCCCAACCAATGAACATAGCTTTAAATATTTCTGCCTATGGGCCTTACATAATCAGCTGAAAGATCCACTTGTATTTAGCAGTGAAACCTTTTAATTTCATCTGACAAAAAAATAAAAATAAAAACAAGAAAAGCAAACCTTCAACTCTATTTACATATTTATGTTTCATGTACTGTAGAGTAGATCTCGAGGTAATCAAGAACAATTAATCTTATGCACTAACTTAATGCCTTATAAGATTTTAATCGGATAACACAAAAGATCTTATTGTCTGAATTACGTACAAAAGGGAGGAACACCTACACAAATAAGTTTCGGGAAGACAGAAATTTAATCGAGTGGGGGTTAAAATCAGCATTCATGAGACAATAGTTTAGTTGTTCAGATAAGAGAAGTTGTAAGGACTAAGGGGAGATTCTCTCATTGGATACAATGGTATTTCTATTATGGAGAGAGAGAGAGAGAGAGAGAGAGAGAGAGAGAGAGAGAGATTGTTTAGAAGTAATTTTTTATTTTATTTTATTAAAAAAGGGGCTTTAAAATTCGATGATTTTTT
>CAIGRN010051950.1:0-15059 GCA_903798345.1 Fraxinus anomala
ATTTAGAATAGTGATTGATTGAAGAATGTGTGGTTAAAAAGTAAAGAAAATTTTTGGGTTTATGTGTAATATTATTTTATTGATAGAATGTGTGGTTGAAATGAAGAAAGAGAAAAAAAATGAGAATGAGAATGAAAAAAAAATGGATGTCAAACAAAGGCTAAAAACCAATTCACCCCTATCCTGGTTACTTATTCTTGAGATTTTATTGATAAGGCTAATGTTGTAGTTGATGTAGAGTAAAAAATTGAAATCTAATGTTGTAGCTATGATTGTGACTCAAAAATCAGTCTTGGTAGATTTGCAGAAAAAAGGAAGTTGAAATCATATCCCAAGGATCTATGGAGGCTAAACTTGTAGCCTTAACACTTCAACCAACTTTGTTGAATAGAATTCAGAAAGGGCAACAAGCATATTATTATCGTTCCAAGGTAGAGAATGATATACATTCTATGAAAGTTTTAGACTTTCAGTTATTAGAAAATGGTATCTTGCAGTTTAGAGGCGATTGTATGTACCAGATGCAGAAAATATCCAAGGTGATATTCTATTTGAAGCACACGTAACACCATATTCTGTTCATCCAAGAGCTCCTAAAATGTATAGGGATTTGAAGTTACATCATTGGTGGCCGAACATGAAAGGTGAGATAGCTGGTGGGACAATGTTTAACAAGTCAACAGATTGGCATCCATTCTGAATGAGTATACTATTTATAAGAATTTCACGTGCATGCAAAACATATGTCCATAGTCTAGAATTTAGCATCCAGATATGATTGGAAAAATGAATTTATATTATAAAACATTTTATTCACTACTACTAGGACACTGATGCATGTGAGGTATGCTTGTGTGATATTCGTTGGCATCGTAGGTGACACTTCCTGGTGATCATGAAGGAAGATAGGTGATGTACCTTTGGTGATTACAGGAGGATGAACCACTTGACTGTGCATTTTTGTTTTTGATATAATGATTATTGGCACCACATGTTGGATACTTTTTGGGTGATCATAGAGGCAATTAGAAAATGTCTATAGTAGTCATAAGAGGATGGACAACTTGACCATGTATTCATTAATTATTGATATTGATATTACACAAAGCTCTATCTGGTTTATAGAGCTGACTTTGACAAATATTTGAATATGATACACTTTTAGCATGATGTTTTTAAGGAAATGACATGGTGTCATATACTTATATTACTCATACTCAGGGCATGCAATATTTTTATTTATTGGACATTAGGTTATGTAATTCTTGCATTGTAGGTGAGTATGGAACTTCATAGAAGACATGACTAGCAGTGAAACTCTTACGAGATTTTGAAGTTCGATGTACATGGATGATGACCTATAGGGTTATTTTGTGGACTATTGTTTTCATCTTACAATCTGTTGTATTATATTTTTGGGGATCATATATTATATACATGACTTTTGAAATAGTATGATAAATACTTCTGTAATCTAGGACATAGCCAAGAAGTGCAACGCTTTTCTTCATCCCAAATCCAATATTATCACATACAAAAGACTCCCCCCCCCTCTCTCTCTCTCTCACACACACACACACACAAAACACAGCACACACAACGCTTCTTTTCCATTTCTTTTTTATCTCACTTATTGATAACTATTTCGCTCAGACACTGATAATTTCAATGTTAGGTCACTTCTTCCTATCTATTCTGAATATTTTATCCACAACCCCAAAAGAGACGTCAAAAATGATTAGCAATATAATCATCTGAGAATGTAGGCTAACTTAATTCTTTTGACTTTTTGTTAATGACAATTAATAAAACTATTATTTTTTTCAAAAAAAATAAAAATAAAAATAATGTAAAAAGATTGAGTTGCCTACTCAGTAAGAACTTATTTATAGTACTAAGCTCAACTTTTTACAATGATTGAATCATGGTGGCTTGAACAGTTTGTGCCGACATTGTACTATTTCTAGTTACTGGCTTTACACGCTTCCTTCTTCACTCTCCAAATTTAAAGTGTCTTTTTCATCTTTGAGTGCCCTAACTAGTCCACCTATCTCTCTTTTGTATGTACAACTTTCTTGATCACTCATATCCTCATCTTCAACTCTATAGAAATTTTCAAAGTTCAATGGTTACTCGATGTGGTATACATATTGAATATTGCTTGTTCATTCTCCACCCTCAAGATTAGCTAATTTTTTAATGTCAATTAAGGGTCGACTTGTAACTAGGAATGGTCAATCCAAAATCATTCAACTTCCTTTATATCCGATAAAATAAAATTCATAAGGAATATGACTTTGTCTATTTAGATGAGCATGTCCTCAACCATGCCTCATGGATGCATGATGGAACTATCAAAACCAAGTTTGTAGAGACACATTTTGTTGTTTTTATTCTTCTAGTCTCATGTAAACAGAAAGAGATATCAAATAAACACTTGCATCTAAATCATATTAAAGTATTAAAAACATAAAATTTTCAATTAGGGAAATAAATTTGTTGAGAAAAGTAGCACTACATTCCTTATTTAACGCCACCGTCTCATATTTTGTTAGCCTTTTTTCTTGGATAGCATTTCTTTCAAGAATTAGGCGTAGCTAGAAATTTGTAATATGGTACCTATGTTGGTCAAAAACCTAACCATGACAGGAAGTATGCTTTAAAGAAATTTGGCTCTAGACAGAAATCCATGCATGACATGAATAAACTTGGGGGACTATTCTTATGCATCATCACCTAGGCTCCCACGTGGCTTAGACAACCCACCGAAGAACCTTTTGCCAAAGTCATGTGGCATCCAATGTGGAGTAGGGTCTACTAGAGTCTAGACAATTACACCCATCGAAGCCCCTATGTTAGAGACAAATCTGAGGCCCAAACAATGTTTCTTTGTAGAAGTGGCGATGTCCAATGAAGAAGAATATGAGGCTCAACTAAGGCTGGTGATAGAGTAAAATGGTTTATCTGAGGCCCAAACAATGAAGAAGATTTTAAATTTATGAAATTCTTTTAGAATGATTGATTGGATTGCTGTAAAGAGTAAAATGGTCAATCTTGTTAGTATAGGGTATGGGGTGGCCGCCTTCTTTGTGGGACATTTAATACGTTATAGGCTAGTAGAGTCAAAATTGATACCTAAGATGTGATGCTTCAGTAAAGAATATGAAACCACATGTCCTCTCATCCAATGGTTACTATTGCACATGTAATACTATAAATATCGCCCATTGTTGCAATTTCAGGGTAACGCGAAATTATTAACTACAATCCAATATTCTCTTTCTTTTTTATTAATCTTGGGTTTCTAGTGTATGAGGTAAGATCTTGATTGTAAGTTTGGTTTTTAATTGATCGTTCATTATCGTGCAAGTTATCTCATATATTTTGCCTATGCCCAAACATTTCTATCTCGTATTATAAAGCTTTTCCCACGTCCAATCCCTATTTTATTGTCGATTGAGAATTGTTTTACGCTTGTTGGAATTAGCTTAAGAGAACGCGAGTAGGCTCGGTATCTGTTGTCCATGCCAATACTGCAAAAAAAAGATCAACAATCAATGAATTAGATTTTGATGTGTAACTCCTTACAAACACCTAATTTTTTTTTTGCAAATTTTCTTTTAACCGATCTTGTGAGCTATCCTTTTGATCAATATCCTTTGCCAGTTCAGATTCTTCTTCACTACTTTGTTATCCATCAACAATTTTCATCTTTTTAAATTGAATTTTTAGATGGATTTCTGGCAGTTGTACTTGCTCCTAAGTAATTTTTAAGTCTCTAAGGAAACAAAATTGGAGATACACGTGCAATAACCGGAACAACGACCTTTGATTGTAGATTGTCAGAATGTCATTCCCAAGAACATTAATGGAAAACACCTACTCCCATGTTTCAGTATTTCTTGGGAAAGTATAATATCGTCTTTCTGCAATTTCAAGGCCAGATGATAAATTTGAGTCTCTAATTTCTCGATTGAGGTCTGCTTGTTTTGATAATTTATTTCCACATGTTGAAGTACTTTATCAGCCTTTTGCATGCACTTCTAAAAAATCTCCCCAAAACATTCTCTCTTGCTAATGGTTGGTATTACCACTTTGTTGTTTGTCATATAAAGTTAAGCTATTGTTTCTGTTGACCTCATTTTTGAAAGGGTGACATAGACAATAGATGTTGGGCCTTCTCGCATACACACGAGCAAATTCCAACATGTTTTCATCGGGGACTTGGCTGAAAAAGGTTACTATATATGGACGTGGGACAAGAGATAAAAATGTTCAGACACTGGTCATATATTTAAAGATGATTGCATATTAATCATCAACTACCAACAACTTAACTAAAATAAGATGATCTAAACTCAAGCAAACAAGAGTGTGAAGTAAGCAAAAGAGAAGATTGAGAATAACTTTAAGTGTAAAGAGTTGTGTTAGCTTCAAAGTGTTACAAAGGTTGGTATTTATAGTGTTACAATCATAGCCTTGATCATTGGATGAAGCAAATTTGGCTTCATCTGATCTACTAGGATGTCCTATTGTAGCTATCCAATCATCCACTTGCCTTAGGCTGTACTTGAGTGTATGGGGAAGATGAGCCATCCTTTGGAGTATGTCAGTGTACATAATTAATTAGGTTGACAGGATTTGACTTAATTAGACTCAAGGTTATTACATCAATCATTCACCAGATACTATGATCTTCTTGGGAACCGCTCCTAGTCAAAGCCCTTTGGAGGGAGGGCTTCAACTATTGAGTGTGCTTCGGTCTACTAACTTTGGTTAACCTATTTTTCCTTTTGACCCCATTCTTCCACGTGGTTTCCATGTATGCTAAGAGTAGAGTCTCGGTGGAAAAGCGTAACAGTAGTCCCCCCCAAGTCCAAATATGATTATTTATATAATACATGACTTCGTTTGAAAATATTATACGACTGGGATGACCCTTTACTCGCAATGATTGATTTCTCCTATTGGGTTTTATTCACCCAATACAATAGTCCCTCAAGTCCAAGTATGAATATTTATGTAATACTTGAGATTTGCATAAAAACGATTTTTGTCAAAGCAATGTATCTTGAATTTTTTTAATTATGTATGAGCAGCTGAGGTCCTTTTGGTTGAGGCTATTTATTTTTGAAAAAGAAATTTTGAAGGAATAGCTGAGGTCTTTTTGGTTGAAACAGTCTACTTATGGAAAAGATGAGATTTTGAAAGAGCAGTTGAGGTCGTTTTGGCAGAGGCTGTCTACCTTGAAGAAATTTTGGAAAGTAGCTAAGGCCATTTGTCGAAGCTGCCTGCGTTGGAGTAGAAATAGAGTGCTTATGTTATTTGTTGAGGCTGTAATTTGTTGAATCTGAAGTTGTATGTTTTTGAAATGTTAGGAAAATGAAATGTCCTCAATTATTATGCCCGAATGATTTGTTGCCTTGTACATTTTCAAGAAAAGACAACGGAAATGATTGAAATTTTCATACACCCAATCGTCGCCACATTTAATGAGTAATGATGAATGTTGCGGCGTGTTCTTGGGAGGGAGATATGTACAAGTAAGTGAATCGGACGCTCTAATCTGAGTCGTTGAGTATGAAATGATAGACTTTATGGGTGGCTCGGATTGACTTTTAAATGAACGGTAGGATGCTTCTGACCAAGATCCAATGGTTGAGTTTGAGGACCATTGCCTTTAAAAGGCAAAATCTTGAATAAACCATTTCTCTACTTCATCAAAAAAGAAATCAAGTTCCCATATACTCTCGAATTCTCTGTGATTTCTTTAAACACGTCAAAATTTTTCAGCTACCTTTAAGAACTCCGGTGACTTGCATTTTGTCGTTTGATTGTGTAAGTATTTTTCGACCAATATTTTCTTTGATTTTGAATTTCATGACTTCTTTATCTTCTGAAGGATGGATAAAGACATTAGAAGAGTAGCCTCAGAGAAGGGGATAACCATAACCAATACCATCAACCTTGTCCATGTCATTAGGATTGGTCATAGTGATTTACCCATGAGGGAGGTTCATCTGGATTATGAAGCAGGTTGAGGACTAGTAAAAATTCCTTCAAATGTAACTGCTGCCGACTGATAGATATTAGGGAGAAGTATTGTATTCCCTATATGATAGAGCTCTTAGCACCCTCTCATGAAAGGGAGGTATATTCTCCTTTTGTAATAGGCCTCCCTTCCTCCATCAAATGATGTAAAGAAACCTTGTTTTAGGTGAGGGGACAGTGGCAAACGTGTGAGGATAACAAGGTCTCCAATGTAACAGTTTCGACCACCTACTCTGAAACTCGTGAGTGCTTCATCCTTAGCTATCTATTTTTTATAATTAATTCTGACCTTGTATATGTTGCAGGATCGATAGATCACTTCGAATTGACCCAAGGAGAATTGGGTGTTATAGAGGACATTTACCTTCGTCATCTATCTTTCCGTGAGTTTGATCGTTTGATCATGACCTGGCGATTCTTGAGAAGTTTAGACTAATGGATTGAAGAGGTAAAACTTAGAAAAGTTCTTACTTCTTGTAGAGGGTAGTTCATACTGAACCACTATGTTTTTGTTTTGTTCGCAGAAAATCTTGGGAGGAGGAAGTAAACATCTCCTGATATGGCTTCCATCTTAGCTACAACCTCCATAGCTAGGGAGAAGCGATTCTAGCCCTTATCTGCTACTGCCAAGTAGGTGAGGGAGAACTCGGCTCCAAAATTACTGGCCTCACTAAAGAGGTTGAGGTGGCTAGGGATCAAGCCCAATTTGGGGGTGATGATGCTATAAAGTAGTATATAGCCAATTTCTACTTCATTGAAGAGTATCAACACTTCGCGAAATACTAGCAGAGGTATGCATACATTAAAGTGGTGGAATGGATTGAGGCACATTCCCAAATCTTCAATACTTTAGAGTTGAGGTCAGAACTCTTGGATGAGGGGGATGCTTAGACTCCAGTAGATGGCAGTCATATGATAGAACTTGAAAATGATGAGGCTGGGGATGGTAATGCAACCTTTAAAGTGGTTGGTCACAATATCGTCTTTCTTTTGCAATTGCTCTTTCTCCACTACTTATCTGTTATGCTTTTTATTTTTACATTTTCAAAGAATTGTCTTCAACGCTCATGTAATTATGATTTTTTTAGTGAAAAATGTTTTCTCTTACACATATATTATCACTTGGCTATTTACTTATAACATGGCTTTTCGACATGTCACCCCTTTCTATTTACTTCGACATTTACTAAGATTTCAATCAATATTTATACAAGTGTTAAGACTAAGCTTATTTCTTTACTTTAGTTTTCCTATGTATAGGGTCAGATAGTTTATCTCTGCAAATGGCTTCTCCCATGGCTTTGTCCATGGAAGATGTTTACATTAAGAATTTAATAGTGCCGCTTTCATTGAATTTAATAAACTGTACATGGATTAAGAGCTTTTACATATGTCTCTTATGACAGTACCTCATTAGGTGTTCTGCATTCCAATGATGAGGCTATGTCTTTCCATCCAAACATTCAATTTTATAAGTTCCAGGTCGAAGCTCTTCTTTGATATAGTAGGGGCTCTTCTAGTTGAGGCCAAGGGTCCTTACTTCTGGTTCTTTGGAGGAATGGAATACCCTTCGAAGCACAAGGTTGTTTATGCGAAATGACTTCTTCTTGACCTAAAAATTGTAGTACCTAGCCATTTTTCGTTGGTAAAATACCAATTTTACTAGGGTTTCGTTATTCCTTTCATCGAAGAAATTGAGCTCCCATCTTCTTAACTTGTTGTTGGATACTTCATTAAACTGTAAACAACAAAGAGATGGAAAGTTTCATTTGCATTGTCGAAAAGTGCTGGCACATGTCACATCTTTTTACAAACTGATATGCATCCTTTTTCAAGGTGAGCTGGTAGTATCCCTATCTCAACATCTTTTGCGCTAGAGCCCATTTTCCTAAATGGTTTCCACAAATCCCTTCATGAATTTCTTGAAGAACATAGGTAGCCTACTCACCTCGAACACATTGGAGGAGGGGTAGGGAGAAACCTCTTTTATACATCACTTCATCTTGAAATACGAAGTGTACTACCTTCCTTATGAGCTTCTACACTTCATTTTTGTCCATGGGTAGGACCTGGTCTTTGAGGTATGATACAATGGGTTGTATCTAGGGAGGCATGTCCTTAATCCACATCATCTCTTCACCCTTAGCAGTGGAAGGTTTAGGGAGATGTTCTATAAATATCACAGTAAGTAGCTCGGAATCTTTACTACTTGCTAACTTCGAAAGAGTATCAGCATGAGTGTTTTCCAAGCCTAGGATTCGTGCTAACTCTAACATTTCAAAGGATGGAATGAGATCCATCACCAACTTTAGATTTGCGGCCATGCTTTTATCTTTAGACAAAAAATTGCTATGAACTTGGCTAACCACCAGCTAGGAGTCACTCCTGATAATTAACCATTTCACTTACATTTCTTTGGCTAATCTGAGGCTAGTTAAGAAAGCTTCATATTCTGCTATATTATTGGTAGTCTTGAACCCAACCTTACTACACAGTTCAGTTTGTGACCCTCTAGGCTTACCAGGACCGCTCGTGCTCCCGAACCTACCTCTCCGAAAGAACCATCAACATACTAATTTCCATGGTGGTGGTTATAATGACTACATTACTTCCTCTACTTTAGGAGCATCGGTGAATTTTACGATGAAGTCCCCAAGTGGTTGGCCTTTGAAAGCCATTTTTGTCTCGAAGACTATATTGAATTTGCTAAGCTCCATAGCCCGTTTCATCAACCTCCCAAAGGTATCTAGTTTTTGAAGCACTTGTTTCAGTGGAAAGTTGGTTAGAACGTGTATATTGTGGGCTTCGAAGTATGGTCTTAGCTTTCTAGAGGTTGTGACCAAAGCAAAAGATAATTTTTCAATATTTGGGTATTGGCAAAATCGCTTTGCTAACATAATAAATGGGTAGCTAGTGATTACTCTTCTCTCTTACAAGCACCGAAATGATGACATCGATAGATACCGCTAATATAGTTGTAGGGTTCATCGTCTTTAGGTTTTGAGATGAGGAGGCCTACCCCAAGTGCTTTTTTAGCCCTTAGAAGGCCTCTTCGCACTCATCTGTTTAATGGAACTTTTTCCCTCCCTTTAGAACCTTGATGAATGGAAGATACTTACCAGTTCCTTTCAGATAAATTAGCTCAAGGCTGCTATGTGTCATGTAAAGCTTTGCATTTCTTTAGCTTCTGGGGTCCTCATCTCAATCAGGGATTTAATCTTCTTAGAATTAGCCTCTATAACCCTTTGGTTGACCATGTAGTCTAAGAACAATTTGGAGGCAACACCAAATGCACACTTAAGAGAGTTCAACTTTATCCTATACATCTTCAATATCTGAAAAGTTTCGTCTAAGTGCTCACATGATCTCTTATTCTAAGACTCTTTACTAGCATGTCATTTACAAAAACCTCCATTTCTTCACCCATAAGGTCAACAACCATCCTGTTGACGAGTCTCTGATTTGTGGCCCCGACGTTTTTCAACACAAAGGATATTACCTTGTAGCAGTAGAGACCTATGTCTGTTATGAAGGACATAGTTCTTCATTAGTTGGGTACATAGAGATCTAGTTGTAGCCTGAATAGGCATCCATGAAACTCAACAGTTTATGTCTAGTAGTGGAATCAACAAGTTGATCTATTCGTGGAAGGAGAAAATTGTCCTTTGGGCAAGCTTGATTGAGGTTGGAGAAATCAATGCATACTCTGCACTTGCCATTATGTTTCTTGACAAGGACGAGATTGGAGATCCACTTCGGATAAGTGCCATCTCTAATGAAGTAATTGCCAATAAGCTTTTTCACTTCATCTTTCAGGACCTCATATATTTCTAGGCTGAGGGCCCTACTCTTCTATCGATGTAGGGTAGCCTTAGGATCAATTTTTAGTTGATGGCTACTAACCTTTAGATCAATGCCAACTATGTCCTCATGCCTCCAAACACAGACATCTAAGTTTTTACATAAAAAGCGTCAGCTCCTCTTTAGCCTCCATTGTCAGATTCTTTCAAACCTGTAGGCACTTGGAGAGATCCAATGGAAAACTTTCTAACTCTTTCCAACCTGCAGGCACTAGAATGTGTGGTTGAAATGAAGAAAGAGAATGAGAAAAAAATGGATGTCAAACAAGGGCTTAATCCTCTCTCATGGGAGGTACCTTGCTAGATTCTTATTCATAGCTTCATGAGATGTTCATTCCCCGCCTCACATTATCATCAAATTTAAATATAGACTTCGTTTATCTGATGTTGCTTATAAGTCTCTGAAAGTTCAAGAGCTATTCGTGTGATGTTTATTCCTCGCATTGCAGGATGTTTATTCTCCGCCACTCTATATGCTGATTCTTAGCTTCATGAGATATTTTTCCCTCACCTCTCACTATCGTTGAGCTTGGCTGTAAGACGTCATCTTTCTGAGGTTACTTATAAGTCTCCGATTGTTCGAGAGTTATTCACGTGATTTTTATTCCTCAGCTTGCGAGATATTAATTCACCACCTCGCCAGATGCATATTTCTAGCTTTATGAGATTTTTTTTCTCGTCTTTCACTATCGCCGAGTCTAGCCATACGACCTCTTCTATTTGAGGCTACTTATAAGTATCTGATAGTTCGAGAGCTATTCATTAGATATTTATTCCTCACCACAGGGAATGTCTATTCCTTGCCATAAACCGTTGCTTATTCCTAGCTTCATGAAATATTTTTCGTTGCCTCTTTCTATCATTAAGTATAGCCATAAGACCTCATCATTTCGAGTCCAGCTTATAAGACTTCGATAGTTCGAGAGCTATTTGCAAGATGTTTATTCCCCGCACTGGCCGATACCTATTCCTGGTTTTGTGAGATATTCTTTCATCGCTTATCGCTATCTTTGAGCTTA
Organism: Fraxinus anomala; assembly: GCA_903798345.1. Taxonomy (NCBI): domain Eukaryota; kingdom Viridiplantae; phylum Streptophyta; class Magnoliopsida; order Lamiales; family Oleaceae; genus Fraxinus; species Fraxinus anomala. The sequence continues at coordinate 10,931 of CAIGRN010051950.1, forward strand.
ACTGTAAGACCTTGTCTATCTAGGGCTACTTATAAATCTCAGATAGTTCAAGAGCTATTCACAAATGTTTATTCCTCGGCTTGCAAGATATTTATTCACCTCCAGGCCATATGTATATTCCTAGCTTCGCGAGATGTTTATTCATCACCTCTCACTATTGTCGAGTTTAATAGTAGACCTTGTCTATCAGAAGCTTCTTATAAGTCTTCTATAGTTCGAGAGATATTCACGAGATCTTTAAACCTCACCTTGAAGAATATTTATTCCCCACCTCGACAAATACTTATTCTTGGCTTCACGAGATATTTTTTCCCCATATCTCACTATGGTTGAGCCTAGCTGTAAAACATCATCATTCTGAGGCCAACTTATAAAGCTCCAACAGTTCGAGAACCATTTGCGAGATGCTTATTCTTTGCCTTGTCAGATACTTATTCTTGATTTCGAAAGATGCTCAGTCATCGTCTCCCACTATTTTCGGCCTTGTAAAACCTCGTCTATTCGAGGCTATTTATAAGTCTCTGATAGTTCAAGAGTTATTCGTGAGATGTTTAATCCTCCCTCATGGGATGTTTATTCCCCGTCACACCAAATGCTTATTCCTAGCTTCGTGAGATGTTCTTTCCTTGCTTCACACTTGATAGCCCAAGAATAACAAACCAAGATGTGGGTGAATTGATTTTTAAAATATTTTCGAAAAGTTAATCTAAATTCAAGCAAGTAAAGTCTAAATAGATTAATTTAAATAGTAAGTGCAAATATGAAAGAGGTGAGTAAAACGGAAGAGAGAATACAAACGATATAATTGTAGAGGTTCGATCCAAAGTAGTGATCTACGTCTTCTGTCACTAAGTTCTCCGACATGAGCATGGCCTTTTCACTATATTGATTGACTTATGGTACAATTCAACCCTTTACAACATTTTCGATGATTTACAAATAAGGAGCATCTATTCTTATACAATATTAAGCTTTGGGACCTCAATATAACCCACAAATTTAAAGAGGAATGATTTTACATTTTGGATCTTTTATCTTAATAAATAATATACACAAATTAAGTACAAAGAGAAATAAGCTAAAACTTAAATGAATAGCAATGAATGGAGTTCAAGTGTTAGATGAGAGAATTTTGATGAAAAAGATGATTTTCAAAAGTTGATTCAATCAATCAAAAGTTTTTAAAGTAAATGTTTGAAGAATTAAATAAAATGTAAGCTCAAAGAGTTGTGCTCAAGTGTTTCGTACTTTTAATGTTCTTGAAAAATGTTGTATTGAATGCAAGAAGTAGAGGTATTTATAGAGTTCAAAACATCAAAAAATCTGGGAGTTCGGATGACTCGTCCGTCCGGATGACCAATATAGTCGTTTGTGTCAGAACGGTCAAATTTTGGACCGTTGGAAACTTCCGATCGATCTCCTCTTTTGGCAGGTCGACGGGTCTTCCAGCCAATTGGTTTTTTTACATTTTAACCCCATTTGTTCCAATTCAAAACTTTTGAAAGGTATGGACTTTTGGAGAGTATTTTTAACTAACTTTTCAAGAAAAAACATGTTTTCCAAGTCCAACTATCAATTTTTGGAGTCATTTTTACATTTAATCAAATCATTGCATTTGAATTACTTTTAATGCACAAAATTGTGTTAATGCATAGAAGGATTTTGAGTTTAAGTATTCAATACCAAATATCAAAGTTTTAGTACATTTACACTTTATCTAAGAAAATTAAGTCTTTAATCTTGCTCCGAAGTTTAGCTCTTAAGTTTTTGAATGTGAGAATTCGATCTTGTCCACCTTCACGTGTTTTATTTGTGATGATAGCTTTTGATCTTTTAACGACCATTGATCAATTTTTTATAGTATAATTTGAAAAACTATAACCATTTAAATTCAACTTGTTAGTAAATAAGATTAAATTTTTTTTGTTAAAGGAGGGTGGTACCTCCGAGATTTTATTAATATGTCCTCACTTGTGGTAGAGGAATATCGTGGTTACATGAGGAAATAATTAAAGCAGTAAATGAAGAAATACTACTTCCATTATAATGAAAATAAATGATAATGGACAAAAATAAGAATAAAAAATAAAAGATCATATTCTAATGCTAGGCAGTCCATTTCTATCAATCTGTATGAGTGCCCTAACATGTCTGGGTAGGTCAGCCGCTCCATATATATGATATCTCCGATGATCCCAACCTTCAGCAGTAAGAGCATCTGCAACCTGATTTTCCTCTATGTAGATGTAGAAAACTGTGTCTCTGTCGAATGATATGATGTCTATGATCTGTCTAAGTATGCATTGAATAGCCCATGGTCCTCTTCCTCTAGTGATGCAGTGAGTAGCCACTATAGAATTTGACTCAATCCAAATGTCTGAAAAGACGGAGTCCTCTAACTAGTAAAATCCTATGTAGAATAGCCCTGAGTTTTACCTCTAATATCATGCAACATCTGTATGAAGCTGAGAAACCTCTAATACATTGACTTGTGTGATCTTTGATGTTGCCTCCCCCACTCGCAAAACCATCCTGATGCATCAATCAGTATTGATCTTGACAGATCCAACTGATAGAGTGCACCACCAAACTAGAATGGGAAAAGATGAGGAAGGGGGTCCAAAGAAATACTAAAGATGGGTGCAAGTGTCAAATCCCTTCGCCAATGCACAACTTGAAATAATCTTCCCTTATGAAGAAAATGGATCATGCGATAAACCCTCCAAATGATACATCTCGCCCCCATACGGACCCCCTATGCCTTGCATCATTCCTCTCGATCCAAAGAAACCAAAATATCAGTAGAGGAATAATAGTGCGAATGTGTCCACAAAGAACATACTGTACAGAATATCGCCATCTCTGAAACCTCTATATGACTCCCTCTCCTAAACTCATAGGAATCTAAAAAATATCCTTAAAAGTTGCCATACCTGATTGGAAATGCTACTACTAGTGACAATGTGACTGATAGTCTCAGTTTCAAAATAGCACTAGCAATGAGAGGCCAACTAGCATCTAATCCTCCTCTGAATAACCACATCTACTAGAATGAGGTCATGACATAGTCTCCAGCAGAAGAATGAGATAGTAACTGGCAAATAGAGCTCCATAGTAATCGATACGGATCCCGACACTGACTTTCCGTACATACGAGCTGCCATGCGGACTTGGTAGAGATCTGCCATTCGATGTATCCTGCTAAGCAATGCAATCTAGAAAATCTACATATAAAGGTATAGCCTCTATCTATATCGCCATAAGATGAGGGAAAACCTGTAATAAACGTCTTATATCCCACCCAGTGTCATCAAAAAAATTCTACAGCCTCATAGATGTGTGCTGCCGGTAAGGAAATAAGGATGCTAACGTGGTCTCACCCATACAACAATCATACCAAAAGAATATCTGACCTGCCCCCAAGATACCATGCAATGTGTGGTTCTGTCTGAAGCCTAACTTATTTCAACCTCTTCCAAGTAGGAAAAGTTGAGTTGGGAACTGCTGCATGTGAAGGATGTGTCCCCATACAATACTTGCTTAGTAAAAACTATGCCCAAAGTGATCTCTGAGAACAGAACAACCACCAGAGCTTTGTGGAAAAGCTGTCCACCACATTTTGTAATCTCCTGTAGCCTAGACCACCCTCATTAGTAGGAAGGTAAACCTCCTACCAACTCTGCCAATGTAAACACTGTACCTGCTCCTTGGAGTCCCATAGGAAATGCACAAATATGCTCTCCAATTTCTTCAAGATAGCATTAGAAGGCTACATAATTAGAAGAAAATGTAATGGCGTGGGAGAAAGAACTGACCTCAGCAAAGTAATACGTCACCCAGGTGACAAAAGTTGTGATGTCCAACCTAAAATCCTGTTCCTAACCTTCTGGATAAGGTCTTCATAAATGAAGCTCCATATAAGTGAAATACTGCTCCTGGTGTCTAAATCCAATCAAAATCTCCAAATGTCTGGTCTATCTAATAGATACATGTCTAGGTAGTTGTCATGCATTTTCTATAACGTGATTTACACAGTAAGTGTACGGTGTCAAGGTTTGTAATATAATAATAAAGTTAGAGTGTCGAACCCACAAAGATTGTAATTTAAATTTCTACTAAATACTATAAT
>CAIGRN010051955.1:0-17919 GCA_903798345.1 Fraxinus anomala
GGAGTTCGCATCACCAATACATGCACAGACACACGAAGAAGCGGCCTCCCTCACAAGTTTTTTCATTTTTTTCCCCAACATCATCGAATTTTCTCCAAATTTCACGTAGCCTTCGAAGTTTAATTACATTCCAACATCATTCATTCATAATTTCACACTTACATCCACACAATTTCAAGAAATCTAAGGTAAAATGGCTATACCTTAAACATTTAGAATTCTTTGCTTATTTTTCTTAATTTCATGCGAATGGTTGGATTTTATTGAATTTTGTTGGAGTATGGGAATAGTTAAATGTTGGATTTGTGGATTAGTTGTTGATAGTTTGGATTTAGCATAGAATCATGTTATACTTCTACCCTTTCAAAATATTATGCATACAACGTGTTTGATAAATTGTCCCAAAAGGCATTTTTGTTTGAATTATGCCATGATTTTTGTATGATACGTAGAGTATACACACATCAAGAATTACATGTTGTTGTCTCTCAATTTGCTTGAATTGCATGAATATCTAGGAAAACACATCATCTAGCCTAAGTACCCTTATGTCCTATTTGAGTTCCCTACTTGTGGCCCCAGTTCTCTTCTCATTTGACATTTACATTGCTTAGTTAGGACTGCTATATCATATATGCTTAACTAATGATTGTATTTTTTAACTAGTTTGATAGGTATGCCTCCAAAATGGAAGAATACCACTTCTACATCAAAAGGCAAAGAAAAAGGCGCGGGATCTTCCGGCACAGCCCACACACGACTTGATGATGGGGGTATGCGGCAGTTTTGATCACTTGAGCATAAGGTTAGATTTGACAATGTGGTGTCCAGATGGAAAGTGTGGCCCGAACGACAGGTTGTGGTCGAAGACTTTCCAGGATTTGAGTTTACTAGGCTCATTCATCTAGCAAGGTGGGAAAAAGTAGTTGGCAAGCCTTAGAAGGTTTACCCTACTATAGTGCGGGTTAAGGACATACATATCCGTAATAAGGCCATATATAGCATACTGGAGGATATGAATACAAGAGATGAGGCTATATACAATAGATCAGAGGACACACATCGACAGATTGATCAGATGTGTATTATGATACGGGACCTCTACTCTCAATCCACTCCTCCACCATCTAATGCAGGCTCATCTGGTTCTAGAGCGTTCATGCCTTTCTATCCACCGCCTACAGACTGATACCAAGGGAGTCCATGTTCCCTTTTCTACTTTTACCTTTTTGTTTCCTACTTGAAATTTTTTAGACATTGTGGGCAATGTCTGTGTCAAGTGTGGGGTGTGATTTTCATCGAGTCTTTTGTTTTGTTATTTTCTGCATGTTTGTGTGATAAAAACTAAAAAAATCAATTTTATTATTATTATTATTTTAATTTATTTTTGCATGCTTGTGTGGGTCAGATAATCTGCTAACGATGATGTATATATTGGAACATAGAGTTGGACTATAAATTATGAATGTCATATGTTAACTTAGTTGTGCTTATTTATGTAGAAGTTGATATTTTCGAGCACGAGATTTTTGCTCCGCATTGTGAAGAAAAAACTTGATTCATATTGTTGATTATGCTGAAAATAATAAACCATAGATGCATAACCTGAACAACTATTATATTATACATCCTTAAACCAATTTTAGGATAGTTTGGGAATGGTTGAGCTGTTGTAGGGAGACATTAAGATAGATGTGGGTTCCATGTGTGCTAAATGTTGTGTGGATTGTCTAAAGCTAATAGGATGAAAATTAGGTTGAATCTTAAGTTAATAGTCAATTTTTGATAATGAGTGTTTATTAAGGAGCATTGCACGACTCACAAAAAATACATGAATAAATGAATATATGTGGTGTTATTTTATTGTGAAATTTCTCTTTGTAGTCTTTATGACTCGAGTGATTAAGCCTGCAAAAGTTTAGAACCTAATACCCTAAAGTCATCTGATTTGGGAGTCAAATGAGTGTTTATTAAGGAGCATTGCACGACTCACAAAAAATACATGAATAAATGAATATATGTGGTGTTATTTTATTGTGAAATTTCTCTTTGTAGTCTTTATGACTCGAGTGATTAAGCCTGCAAGGGTCTCTAAAAATCTAGTACCCTATAGTCATTTGACTTGGGAGTTATCGGCTGAAAGCTCGCTACAATGGTCATTTAGAAAGCTTAATAAAGAAGAGTATACACAGTAAAAAAAATTGCTACATGTCTTGAGTAAGCCCCGAACACTTATTTAATAGAATTGGACTTTTGGTGATAGATTATTAGCTTAATTGATTCTTAGAAGTTGAAGCAATCAAAAAAAAAAAGGAGAATCCGCATCTATTGACATGTTGAGCTGCAATTAGAAAAAATCGAACCAAACTAGAGAGGGTAGGGATTAGTATTATATTAAAAATTCAACCTTATACCACACCTCGAGAAAAGAGTGAAAAGAATGAAGTTTGGGGGTTTGTATCATACGAGCGAACAAAGGAAATGTTTGACCACAAAAGGGTCGGGAATTGAATCAATTTATGATTTTGTGATGCTTTACATAAATCATCACACAAACACGTCAGTTTTGCATTGAATAGGTAGAGATTGATTTAGCATTGTGATTTTAAAGTAATTTACAGTTTCAACTCTGAAAGTCCAATCCTGAGGCTAGATAATCTAACCAAGTTATTTATGAAATTTTGTGTAATTGAGTTTTATTGTGTTTCAGGACAAATAATTGTTCAAGTTTGGGGGTGTTTGATAAGTGTATTTTATAAACTTATCCATACCATTAAACTAGAGGAATTATTGTTATTTTAAATGGATTGAGGTTTAATTTCGTATATGTTATGTTTGTTAGGAGCATCTCGAAGAAAAACAATGAAATTGAAGAAAATGAGCAGAAAATTGGCTAAAGTTGACATAATCCAAAGTTTGGGGATTAAATCGCAAAATGCTAGTAGATAATTTGGGCCTAGTATCAGTGATTGGAGAGATATTGGAGCAAATTAGATGGAGTTGGAAGATGAAGGATCAAGAAAATATGAAGAAAGAACCAAAATAACCAAGGAATGAAATTCGAGGACCAAAGTGCAACAAATAGAAAATTTTATACAGTGCTTAAGCACAGACAAATTCTCTCGCGTGTGCACAGGCATGAAGTTTATTTACCGAACCCAAAATTGTTGAACGACGTGCGCGCAAGGAACAACACGGTGCCTGCACAGGCCAGGCCCAAATTCCTTGTTTCATCCAATTTCTTATAAAATCAAATTTGACCTATTTTCTTGAGGGTGTGAACGGTGTGAACAGATCCAACATATTAAATCTTATTTTTCACCACAAGGAGAAGGCTAGCACAAGTTTCAAAGGCAATTTATACAAGAGATTGAAGATTCAAAGTTTGGGTTGAAGATTAACGGAGGAGAAATTGATTTTTCATTTCAATTCATTGTTTTTCATTCCGGGTGATGTTTTTCCAATTCTTTTTGTGTGATTTACATAACAATATGCTAGGCTAATTATTTTCATGTATTGGATGAAGATGAAACCTGTTATTATTTATTTTTAATTCAAGACAAGTAGTTAGTTAATTTCTTGATTTTTTTTATTAATCTTGCATGCATAATTTTATTATTTGATTGCTTGATCACCAATTAAATATATAGTTTCTTGTTGTAGTGTTGGGAGGCTCACAATAGGTCTAGAACATTGCTTGACTAACATGCATGCGATAGATATTAGGAATAATATGAACACGTGTGCAATTTTTTAGATAATCTAAATTTTAATGCGTTCTATTCATTCGAATTTGGGCTAGGAATAGATTCGGGTCGTGATTAGAATAGATTTAATTTGTCTTGAAAAAAAGAATTAATTACTATAGATTTATCAATTGTCAAGAATGCATGAATGATACTAGCTGCATAATTGAGAATTAAAATAGATAATAATATGTGGATTTGTAATCCAATACATTCATTCCATATAAATACAAAACTCGAATTTTACAAGATTTCGTAGAATAATTATCAACCACAATTTTATCTTGTTTCCTCACTTTGAATCTAAATATAAACTAATAACTTGATTGAAATTTATTCCCTGTGGGACAACAACTCTTAAATCATCACGTATTACTTGTCAACGATCCCGTATACTTGTGGGTTTTGTCCGAACACACATGTTTCATACTGTTGATTTTGATCAAAGAAAATAGAAGGCAATAAATCTAAACTTACTAATTTACGTAAAGTATTAACATTTATATGTCCGAACCTATCATGCCATAAGTTAAAAGACTCAATCAAGTAAGCGGAAGATTTATTTTTATTAATATCAAAATCACGAAGTATAGGCATTACATTCATTTTGAATAACCCATTGGCTAAATACCGTTTGCCTACAAGCTTGCCATTTTTGGTGAGTACAAACAAACCCACTCTTGCTTAACAAAGCTCTAGATACCAAGTTTTTGCAAACATCGGGAACATGCAGCACATCGATGAGTGATACTTCTTTCCCTGATGTCATCTTAAGCACTACTTTACCTAGACCAACAATTTTTGATGTTGACGAGTTGCCCATGGATAGTTGTCATCCATTGATAGGAGTGTAAGATGAAAACATCTCCTTATCAGTAGAAACGTGACAAGTAGTGCCAATATCAACAAACCATTCTCTTGGATGGTCCACCATGTTTGTTTCAAATACAACATTGAGAACATTAGTTCAAACACACTATTAGACAATCTATCTTCCTTGGTCAAGTGTACTTGGTCCTTTTTGTTTTTTTACCTGTCGGCAGTCATTTGCAATGTAACCGAGCTTACCACAATTATAGCGATCTCCTTTGAATTTCTTGGTCTTGCTCTTTTGTTTGCCATTACCTGAGTGCTTCCTTTTCTTGCTAGTTTTCAGCTCCACCAAATTGACTTTAGCCTCCATTTGCAGCTTTTCAGATTTCTTTTTAGAATTGCGATTATCTTCCTCAATTCTTAATCGTACAATCAGAACTTCAAGTCTCATTTCCTTGTGTTTATGTTTCAGGTAATTCTTGAAAATCTTTCCACATTTGTGGTATTTTTCGATAATCGCAGCGACCTGAAATGACTCATAGAGCTTCATACCTTCTGCATGTATATCGTGCAAGATGATTTGTAACTCTTTGACTTGATTCATTACTGTCTTAGAATCTACCATTTTGAAGTCCAGGAATTTGCCTACAACGAATTTCTTCAATCCGGCATCTTCCATTTTGTACTTCTTTTCCAATGACTCTTACAGTAATTTAGTTGTCTTGACCGAACAGTATACGTTGTATAGTGTGTTGTCAAGGCAATTGAGGATGTAATTCCTGCACAGGAAGTCATTATGACTCTATACATCGAATGTTGCTCGTTTTTGAGAATATGTTTCATCCTCCACAACAGTTGGAGCATCTTCACTCAAGAATTTTGCCAAATTCAGAATCGTGAAAGAAAACAATATTTTCTGTTGTCATCTCTTAAAATCCACTCCCGTGAACTTTTTCGATTTCTCCCCGTGATTATTAGGAAGTACGACACATGCAGTATTACTTGCCATTATCGTCTTAATATTGTTGGATGTTGGCAAGTAATTATATTAACATGAATTGATTTGGGTAGAATAACGTCGTGAAAAAATGAATGCTATAAAATGTTAATGGTCAAGGTAAGAGTTCGAATCTTTCTCATTAAGACGATAATGCTCCGCACTGGTGCTAACGGTATTCCAAAACTCGTCTCCCAAGATACAACGACAAACCACGTGTCATGCACATAAAATTCGGGGAAAATAAATAATATAAATAAATATATTATTATTTTAAATAATAATAAAATAATATAATTCAAATATTATTTTACCAAAAAATATATATCAAGGCCAAGCCCACAACCCGTGTCGCGCCGACCGGACGGCTACAGCGGCGCATGTGGGCTTTGGCCCAGCCTACTAGCATGTAGGTTCTCTCCCCTTCAAAATATGAATAATGCAGGGACGAAGGAATAATTTTGGAAGAATAATAAAATTAGAATTGATTTTTTGGAGTAAATGAAAATCGGGTATGAGGACCTATTTATAGAAGTTGAAAGATTGTGTCCAAAAGACACAACAGTCGAAAAGTTGTGTCTTCAACAAATACAAACCCTTTGGATAAGCTCAACCGTCAACCATTTTTCTAAAAGAATCCACGTGTTACGCACAGAAAAATCGAGGAAAAAAAAATATAAATAAAATATATTATGATTTTAAATAATAATAAAATAATATAAATCAAATATTATTTTACTAAAAGATATATATCAGCTTGGCCCAAATCCAAGTCCATGACTCATGCTTGTGGTGGTCGGACGTCGACGGCGGCGCACGCGTATGGGCTTTGACCGAATCTACTAGCATGTAGGTTTTCTCTCCTTCAAATACTATTAGTACTCCTTGGGCCCAAACTCAAGTCTCAAACTTGAACAATATAAAGTGGTTTATATTTTTCTAACTTTCCTACGTGGAATTGGCACTTTTTCAATTTCCCGCCAATTTTTATTCCATTTTATTTCAACTTAAAATAGTCATCTTTTGGCCTTAATTTCTCATTCACCTTAAATTGGTTTTGAGAAAATAAATATATTACATTAATCTACTCATGGAGTAGAACACGTTCGGCCAAAGTAATATTTTGTCCAACTAACGGGATCCACTAAAATAATTGGTCAAACCAACTAATAAAACCCAATTTTCAACACTATAAAACTAAACACAATGTATTTCACAAGGATCACAAAATCTGAACTTAACGAACTTGTAGCCACTGCATCTACTCTGTACAACAGAAAAACAAGATCTGTTATCAACTTGAGGTTACTTCAAGGACATACTCCACCCAGTAGTGGCCAAAACTAGACAGTATAATGAAATGTCTCAAGTGAACTTGTATTGATTTAACAGATTGAGGCCATGTTGCTCCAACTCATGCTTGGAAAATCATAATTGAAATTGAAATTAAGTTCTCTTTCCAAATCGATGCTATAATCATCAGAAGACAGCACAAATGGGATATGATCTTGAGGTCCATCACAGAAGCTTCCTCCATACTCATCATCACCACCCAGATGTGGCAAGTTTTTCTTGTTTTCTCTGTCTACATTTTCATCTTCCTTGAAATTCGAGTTCTTTTGAACCAGTTTTCTAAACATTGAAGAACGGAGAAGAAGATCAACTGCTGTGGGAGAAGATGATTTTCTGCACAAATTATCCGGGATTTTTTGTTCGAAACATTCTTGCTTGATTAGGTTATCTTCACTGAAATCTCTTGTTTGTAACATGGAGGGTTGCATCTTCTTGTGAGTCATAGGATTTGGCTTTTGTTCTTGAGCAGGAATTGAGGTGTTGGATTCTGGTTTCAGCCATCTAATGTAAGTATTCAAATCAAAGTTTGTGATAGCATTGATTCCTCTATATTCAATTGCTGCAATATCATATGCACGAGCTGCCTCTTCTTGGGTACCTGTAAATGAATTTAATTGCATGATTAGATGCATATATGTGCTAACTACGGCATTGCTTTACAAGATGCTAGTGGCTTCAAACAAGGCCGACTCTAGATCTTCACAGGTGAATGAGTAGAATATATTAGGCTCTCGAAGAACAGTGTTGAAGGTGCCCGGATTGTAAAAAGTCAAGCACTGGACAGGCCCCCGGCTTTTGAAGGAAGGTCATTCGGAACTCGTAAAGCGATCCACAGTTATACTGGGCCTTTCTTAAACAGGCTCAGCTGTTTTGATTCCACGACTAGATTTAAATCATGTAAAAGTCATGACTTCCATGTCATTCGATGTCAAATTATTTAGAATCATGCTACAATACTAATTAGTTGACATAATCCTCTATATAATGCCGCATGGCATTCTATTATTCAACTACTTGAAACACGGGAACTTTTTCATCCAATCATATTTTGTCAACACCCATCATGTTAAGGCATCTGTTAACATCTTCCTGACTAAGTCGTTTTACCCCAATTATTTAAACTTCCATGAAAAGCTAAACAAATCCCAACAGTTTGATTAGTGATAACTTACCGTAAGTTCCAAGATAGAGGTACTGATTTCCAAAAACTCTCCCAATCCTTGCTTCCCATCTTCCATTGTGATGGTGTCTGCTTGCATATGGTAAGTAACTTGTTCAGAATAATCTTCTGTAACCAATTTAAAAGAAATTAATTATCATGATTTTCTGGATAACAATATACCTAGCAACTCCTCTGTACTTTGATACACCTCTTGAGAATCCACTGCTCTTTCTGTGGTCCGGAAAATAAACATTAGGTATTCCTTTGTCAATTCGAACATGAGTCACTTTTTTTATTAAATACAACAATTAAGATTCTGAAATCTTACCTTCTTAATGAGGCTAGGTACTCTTCTTTTGTGACAGTTTGCATGATTTCGATTTCTTTCTCATAATCAGAGATCTGCAGAAAATGTGGGAAGAAGATGTTTCATGTCCATATTTAGTTGACCTAATATTCCCACATATATAAAGTTTTCTTTTAGGGTTCTGTTTTGGTGTGTGCAAGAGAGTGTCAGACATGTTCAAGTTGACATAGCTCTCATATTGAGCGTAAACCACTATTGTGTGTGCACTATGCTCCTTTTCTCATTTCTTTTCTCTTTAATATTACTTTGGAAAGGAAGGATTAGTACTTGATCCATAAATATATATGACACAAATATCATACCGGAAAATTGGTAAAAGTTGCTATCCCCCAATACTTCAATGCAGCTAAATCATATGCTCTTGCAGCAGCTTCCTCATCATCATAAGCTCCTGAGAATTTTGTCAAATGAAGGCTTCAGTTTATGCTTTCAGAAAGTCGAAACTAAACAGGCTTTAACGTGCATATTCAGTACGTCGTGCGTATTACACAATATAATGAACAAAATTTTAACTTCTCTTTAGCGAATTATTACTCACCAAGATAAACTGTCCATTATTGAAGTCCATTTCAGAGTGCAATCCATGAAACAAAACACAAGATATGATATCAGCACTAACATTCTGTCCAATAATAGCTGAAAACAATTTTTTTCTTAATCTAGGCTAATTACCTTGTTTTCCCTTCTTCTTCCGAGTTACGTTCCAGGAGAGTTTATCCCACAAGTGTGATTCGTATCGACCAGTCCACCGATGCTTGCTGACACCTCGAAATCTTGAACTTCTTTTTACAGTCGTTGGAGCAGATGTTAGATCAACTACATTTTCTGAATCTCTTTTTCTACGCTTAACACGACGCCTCACTTCAGGCACCTCGCCATCTTCCATGCACGTAAGATGCCTCCCAAGATTCTCTTCACTCATTAGCATTGTCATTGCCATGTAAAAGAGTATCTGTTGGCAGATGATGTATTTACTTCTCTAAGAAGGAAGTTACATGCATGTGTGTATATATAGCCTTTATTCTTTGTTTGGACTTATTATGTTTTGTTTTTATTTCTTACGAACTCTTTTGAGTAGACAAAAAGGGCGATAGTTACAATTATTCGGGGCAAGCTCGAGAAAAATAAATTATTCTTGTACTTTACCAACCCTTGGAACCAAAATTTGGACTATGCTGTGATAATTTGTTGTTGAATTGTTAATTTCATGGAGAATCTTTGGATTCCTTTGGCCTTTTAATGCACAAGCCTAGGACATCACGAAGCTGGTGAATACTTCAATGTTGAGGTGTAAACTAATCCAGGCTCGGCTGTATTGTGGACCGGCCCGTTTGAGAGGTCGATCGTACTGGGAACAGTTATCTAGGCCCGTGGCCCAAAGAGAAACCAGACTATGTCAGTTTCAACAGTCCTGCGTGAAGTCACCTTGATCTACGATGCATTCTAAGACCATTTCAGCCTAAAAGAAGAAATTTGCTGTATATCGTAACCAGAGTTTTGCTATACGTACATCATCGTTTACCACTTCATTTACGACAAAAAACACAGTTAATCCAAATTCACTAAAATCTTGCCATATAGTTATCTGTAACCCAGGGTGTACAAGCACCCTGTACAAATAGCTTTATCCTATCGTAAAAGGTCTTTCTTACATGGACTAGTTTCCAATCGGAGGACAACAATCTAGTCCAATAATCACACAATGAGTAAACCTTCTTCGGCTGTTTCTTGCTGGTATGGAAGTCTATTGACAAGGAGCTATCCTTTGACAAAGTTTCGATTAACAAGTCGATCCAACCAGTTTTATACCTCTATATCAGTGTAATATGACAAAACCTTTAACTGAATGGTTCAAAAATCTGTTATGACAAATTTCGTCTTAACTTTCATATTCATGATTGGCCTTGCTTCTTATGCAAAAGGAGCTTGATGTAGAATGGGAAAGAATTATTACTATAGGAAGAAGAAAAGAAGCAGAGGAAGAAGAAGAAGAAGAAGAAGCGAGAAGAAGAGGGGACGGGGAGGGAGAAAACGGGCCGCAAGTCACTATTCAATTCATCATATTCATCAATTGTCTAAATCATAATGTCAAAACCGTATAAATAATAAAAATCTAGCTAAGTGATGGGTTTGGGCCAACCCACTACTACAAGCCCAATAATAGAAAACATAAATGATAAAATTCAATAACAATAAAAATTAAGTCTCGATGATGTCCGCATGAGAGCAAGTTTGTTTTGACACTATACTTTTCGTACTATCTAAAAAAGTCAAAAGAAGCATCTTTAAGCTTTTAAGCTAAGCCGAACATGCTCTAAATGCCCTTAAAGAGTATCGCTATGTGCATGGCATAAACACGAGTAAATAAATCTGAAAGTCCTCGCAGATGATTTTTTCCCCCATAAGCTCACGTAAAGTATAATTATATTATTGTTGGAAAATAAAACGAATCGAGATAATATATATGATACGTTACGAAGTTATGATCGCAAACAAACAAAAAGATGAAAAATAGAGAATTAATTGGCAGAGGAATGAAGTATTTTATTCAATTGAATAATATGAAGAAAACAAATACAATAATTGTGCCTACACAATTATTCTATATCTCAGTAATAAAAAAACTTGTAAAAAAAGTCTAGTATTTATAAGGGTTGGATGCCAAACCGGCCTAGAAATACCATAAAGATGGAAACAAGATCAAAAATTACGTGGAATAAAGGAAACAATATTTTTCCAATAAAAATACATGCAAAGAAGGAAAAAATATTTTCTCAAAAAATCCAACCTAATTTGGGTCCAAAAAATCCAACAATCTCCACCTTGATACAAATTCTGATGCACGAAACTCTAAGATTTCTCTACCTGGAAAAGTAAATTCAATTGCAACGAAAAAATTCAAACTCCTCAACAAGAACCAAATTTTCTCCAACACAAAAATACTCATCATTTTCCACGATATCCAACACGGATACATAAACCCAACCATCGAGTTCCTTAAAATTCACAAAGAGTTAGAAATTACCAAATAGTGTCAAAGCACACCCTATAACAGAATCAACTCCCAATGCTTTCATAGAAGGCCCCTAACTAGTCTCAACACCTACAAAAACACTAAAAGCATGTGCAACCAAATCAGTATTCACGTATCTATCTCCAATAGGCCTATCCCTAACAGTTGAATACAATGGAACCGCATGTAATGGTGGCAAAGTGAAATTACCCATATCATCCAAACTCAACTTAGCAGTATTCTTCAATGTGGACCCTGAACTAAATCCCAAAGGTATAGTACCAAATTGAATCTCCACCACGGTATTAAATATGTGTTGACTTTTCTTCACAAATGCCCGACCTTGATAAATGTATAACTGAGACTTTTTTCACCCCTCCAATACAATACGAACAAATTTTTCGAACCCGCAAGACTCCACCTCCTCTAGAGAACATGCACCCTTTTGAATCAAGAGTAATCAATTAAATGAGATTCTTCTTCAAGTCCGAAATATGTCGAACATGATCAAGTATTTTACATGTTTCATCCACTAGCTTCAATTTGACTCTATCAATACCAGCTACCCTATAAGGTTCGTTGTTATCCATAATAATGACACATTGCGTCACCGTTTCATATATTTCAAACAAATCCCGATTGGGATACAAATGGAACGCACAAGTTATATCCAAAATCCACTCCTTGTCGGGTTTGGATTACATGTCAAAAATCGTCAAAACATCTCCATCATTCGTATAGTTCTCGGGTATGTTAGTCTCGTCTGAAGTATTTAATTGCTTCCCATGATTTACAGTCAAATTACCTTTGTTCTGCAATTTGTCGTAATCCCTCTTAATGTGTCCTTTTTTATTGCAATAATAACAAATCTGATCACTGAAATTTAACATTAATTTACCTCTTCTCCGATCACCATGAACGATAAGGCCTTCTCCATCTCTAACCTCAGATCAAACCAGATACTTCATCTTCTTTTTTTAAAACAAAGCATCATACGCATCTTCGTGTCCCTAAACGATGTAAACGAAGCGGGTAGAGAGCACAAAAGGATTAAGGCCAAATCTTTTTCATCATACTTTACCTCTACAGTCTTCAAATCAACGACGATTTCCTTGAATATAGCCAGATGATCTTCCAAAAATTCACATTCAGCCATGCGATGAGAATACAACATCTACTTCAGATGTAATTTGTTTGTCAGACTTTTAGTCAAGCACAATTGCTCTAACTTCAACCACAACGCGGCTTCCGTTTTCTCCTTCAAAATGTCCCGTAGAATATTGTTAGAGAGATGAATATGGATATATGAAAGTGTCATCCGATCCTTCAGTTGTTTCTCCTCCATCGTCCAAGTTGTGGACATTTTGTCAAATTCCAACAACGCATCATCCAAATCCATCTGCGCGAGTACAGCTCGCATCTTCACTTGCCATAACGAAAATCTTGTATTCTGATCCCAGAGCGAAATTTCATACTTCAAGGCTGTCATCAATAAAAAAAATCTCAAACAAATCACAATCAATAACTCTGATACAATTTGTTGGGAAATAAAACTGATCGAGGTAATATATATATATATATATATATATATATATATATATATAATCGCAAACAAACAATAAGATAAAAGACAAAGAATTAATTGGCAAAGAAACTAAGTATATTATTCAATTGACTGATATGGAGAAAACAAATACAATAATTGTTCCTACACAATTATTCTCTATTTCAGTAATACAAA
The DNA here is from genome assembly GCA_903798345.1 of Fraxinus anomala. Classification (NCBI taxonomy): domain Eukaryota; kingdom Viridiplantae; phylum Streptophyta; class Magnoliopsida; order Lamiales; family Oleaceae; genus Fraxinus; species Fraxinus anomala. Next base: position 13,193 of record CAIGRN010051955.1, read on the forward strand.
ACTTGTTAAAAGGGTATAGTATTTATAAGGGTGGACGTCAAACCCTAAAAATATCACAAAGATGGAAACAAGATCAAAAATCACGTGGAATAAAGGAAACAATATTTTTCTAAAAAAACACGTGCAAAGAAGGAAAAATATTTTTTCAAAAAATCCAACCTAATTTGGGTGAAGGAAAAGATTATGAACTAAATTAATATTTAAGATTCATAGTGAAAGTGTTAGCCCATTTTATGCATGATTTTTTCGTATTTAGATTATGTTTCTTGAGTCTTATGTTTCTTGCGTCTCCAAACAACTTGTTCCAATTTCAAAGAGCTTCAAATGATATTCCATTCTGGCCCTCACAAGCTCTTTGCAGGGCACATTTATTCAACAGTACTAAACTGTTGAACAAAGAATATTTATCTGTTTTTATTTCTTTAACATGTGTAGTCCTATTCAATATAGCATATAGTCATAAAGGAGCGCTCATTTCCATGAGAATTGCAGAATGAAATAAATATTTGAAACTGCACAATAACGTAAGACCCTCGGAAACAATCACAAAATAGCATTTATCGCAAGGAATATGATTTGGATTCAATTAACAGTAATACGTAACAATTGCATTTATTTTTAATTATTGGATTGTTCCAATTACTAATGTAATTTAAGCAGAAAATTTGGTGTCTTCCCTGTGCTTGAGGAATTTTTTCTCAAGCAGCAAAATTTGGATTCAATTAACATTAAAGAGTGCAAAATTTTAGACTTCTAAAATAATTTTTCATATTCCCAACACCACGGATACATGTATTAGTTTTTTGAAACTATATATATCCCTTTTATCAATGTTTATATATTGAATTCGATATGCTATATTAATACATTATTAATTAGTGCATACTTTGCATATATACCACTTGCACTTAGATAACTAAGTCAAAGGAATAAATTTTTTAACTACACGTCTATTAAGTTATAGCTAGGGCTGTCAATGGATTAGATTTTGATCTGAATTCGATTCGACTTCGATGAAATTAATAGGAGATGAATTTAGGGTTTCAATCTGATAACCTGATTAAGATCCGAATCTGATAATCTGTTAATTATATGGATCAAATATGGATATAAGTCAATCCGATCCGATAACAATCTGCTCCGATTTGTTATAAATAATTGAATCGATAAAATATTTTTATGACATATTATTTGTCACTAAAATAAAAAAATTAGAATAAAAAAATCATGAAATTCAAAACATAAAAAAGTTGAGAAATTTATAAATATTAAACCCATTTAAAAATTGAAAAAATTGGGAAAAAATAATAAATAAATAAGTTGATTCCAACATTGAATTTTTTTCCCCTAATTTCTTTAATTTTGAATTATCGAATCGGATCGAATAATTGTTCTTATTAGATATGATCGGATCGGATATAAGCAGATCCGATCTATATTCGATCCATTTACAACCCTAGTTATAGCCACCTCACAAAAATAAAACTAGTTTGATTGCAACATTGTAACTACCAAAAGATTTTAATGTAACATTATTAGAGGAAATTAGGCCATATGCATTTTTTTTTTTTTTTTTTTTTACAGTGTTTTGATTAATATCCTTAAACTAATTAAACATTTTAAGAAAATATTAATTACGTCTTAAATTGGTAAAACCAAAGCCCAACCTGATTAACTACAACAAGCCCAAACCACCTAATCTCTTCCTCCTCTCTAGAACCGTAATATCCTCCCCCATTCGTAGCTCCAAATCTTCAAATGCAAAATCGAAAAAAATTGCACATACGAGCAAAATTCGACTGTAAATCTCCATTTTCGACCAATTGTCCATCGATTTCTTCTTCGTCTTCCCTTCTTATCCGTTTGGGTTCACATCCTCATTCGTAGAAATCGTCGAGAGGCAAAATCTAAAAACTTCATGTGCAATTCCTTATCTACGAGCAAAATCCGATTATAAATCTCCATTTTCGACCATTTTCCATTGATTTCTTCTTCGTCTTCCCTTCGTATCTGTTCGGTTTCATTATCTCGTTCTCATTTCGACTCTAAATCCTAAAAGCCAAAACCCTAGATCCTAAATTGGGAAATCTGATTTCGATTCCGATTATTAACTCGTATTTCTGCAATAACTGAAAAAAGTAGCTCGAAGAGGCAAAGAAATCTCAAAGAAGAACTATCCTCAAAGAAGAGGAACAAAATTTCTTCATTATTTTATAAACTCAAGGTAGCAACATTTTTTTATGTTTTAATATGATAATAATACTTGAAATTTGTATGTTTAGTTTTTTGGTGTAAAATTTATGTCTGACTAAATGCATTATGTATGATAATAATATTGAAATTTATGCCATATTAAATTTATATCTTAGATGGTGTAAAACGACACAGTTTTTTACATGTGATTAGATGATGACAAATTTGAATGTTGTAGTAATTAGTTTGCCCATTATGTTTATTTTATCTTGTAGTTTAATAGACTTCACATGTCTTGTTATGTGGGATTGTTATTGCTGTAATGTTGGAATTTTGAGACAATGTGTTTGAAAATGTTTTGATTTAGACTTTAGCAGTTTGTATAAGAGCTTGTTTGGGAACAATTAAAATCGGATTAAAATTGAAAAATTAGTAGTTATTGTTAACTTTTACTATACGTGTGGGACTTAATAACGGTTATATTTTCAATTTTAATTGACTTTTAATTGCTCCCGAACAAGCACTAAGTGTAGAGCTTAAAACTAAAGTGTCATTTATAGCTTCCTTTAAAATGGTAATAGCATATGTAGAACAAAATTTAAAGCTTTGTTTGATGACTTTTAAGATTCTAATTCACTGCTTTCGTAGCATCTTACAATCAAACATTCCTTTATGTTAGAGAAATATTCTTATAGTAACTTTTTTAAATTTATATCACTTTTCTGTTATTTTCTATCACTTTGTTGAATGTTTGCTAAAAGTGATTTATGCAGATACATACATTCACAATGATTGATATTTACATGTAGAAAAGAGTTTTATATCATCTTGTAGTATCATAAGTGATCAACTTCTAGTTAGCTTGTCTTCATATTTATCACTTTTTAACAATTTGAATGATCATGACTTAATTTGGATGTTATTTTGTTGTTGCATTACATATCTAGAGGTTCACTTGAATCTATGCAAATATGAGTTGACACTCATGCAAAGGCCTTCGGATTTATGTCACTTTTTTTTTTAGTTTTTGTGACTTTTTTAACTTTATGTTACTTTTTTATTTATTGTCACTTTTTTTAGTGTATGCACTCTTTTAGTAATTGTATATTACAAACATATTTTCAGTCATTATAACATGTTACAAACGTGTATTTTACAGACATTATTAATGCATGTATGTTTTGTTGAATTTTATTTTAACTATATATTTTTCCTTTTTGTAGGATTGAGATTTGTTAATTCCTCAATCATGTTGGTTCAAAGGGAAAGTGACATTATTATCTCCACATGCGGTGATAATAGAACTAAATGAAAATTTTAGTTTACATCAAAGGACTTTATTTAATAATACATATTTTGGTGCCTTCATTGATTTGAAGGAGATAGTATTGAAACCACAATTGATACATCAGTTATTGATTAAATTTGTGAAATTTTCAGTTGAAGAGTTTTGTTTGATATCGAGACTTAAATATACTGGAAATAGTGATTTTACCCGATATAGAAAGAGAGTCGTTTGAAAGATCATTACTTCAAAAATTACCAATGCATCTCAACAAAAGAGGTCCAAGAAGTGTTTTTAAATTTGTCTGCTGACACTTTAGATAAAGATGTTGCTGATATATACATAGTTTATCTGATTACATCCTTCCTTTTTGGTACATCGTATCATAAGGTAGTTGAAGACTCTTTTTTTTTGTCTTGTGGAATCTGAGGAGTTGAATTTTTTTTCATGGGGTATAGAAGTTTTTAGTATGACTCTATCATCCCTAAAGTGTGCATTTAATTAGAGAATAAAGAAAATTTTTATGGAAAAGAATTTTTTGGAGTATAGGTTTAATGGATTCCTAATTGCTTTTCAAGTATGGATTTATGAAACTGTCCCTGCTATTGCACGAAAGATTTACTGCATTAAGCATAAACCTCAGCGTCCTCAGATGTTGAGTTGGAGTAATAACTAGCATGTGACATCCGTAGGGTTAAGGAAGAGCATTTTGATTTGATTAAAGTAAGTTTTGTACCATTTTATTATTTATTTTGTGTCTTTAACTTTTTTCTGTTATTTCTATGATTATGTATTTTTCAGTTAGAAATAAATCGAATTGTGTGCCTCTTAAGACAGAGAAGGAAGAAGAATATGCAACTGGTTTATTTGTTGAAGGTTTAGGGGTTGACCAGGATGATGATGATTTTGAGCATCCCATTGTTCAACAGAAAAGGTTATTGGATGGAGGAAAAACAAAATCTGTTGACCGAGCTGGAAGGTTTGTCGAAAAGAAAAATAAATGGAAGATTGACGAGGTTTGTGTGCATTTTTTCTTTTTACTATTTTTGTCATTTCAATTTATTGTTTCTTATTATTATGTGTTCTTTTCGGGAAGTCCAGCAATCGAATGAAGAAATTTTGAGATGGCTGTCTAAGGTTGAACTGAAAGTGGTTCAATCAAATGATCTAATTTTAAAACGTATTTCAGATCTTGAAATTAAAATCCAGTCAAACACAATTGAGAATCGTCTAAAAGATGTTGAAAAAA
>CAIGRN010051970.1:0-18227 GCA_903798345.1 Fraxinus anomala
TAAATCAATTCTCGTGAGAACGATATTCGAAATTTTATAATTTCCACTTTATTAGTTGTTAACGAATCGTGCACTTGCGGTGATTAAATCCAAAACATATTTTCGTGAATAGTCAACACTATGTGCATTTATTCTAAATTATTAGACTATTTGTTTTGGATCAAAACACATTCCAAAACCTTCGAGCAATATTTCGACTACCATTTTGACCTAGAAATCTTCTTAGACGAACTTAGAGTTTGTGTCGTCTACTTCTATTTTGAGGAAAGATGGCTCGTTGGCACCACATTGCAGTATTTTTGTGTGTTTCGTTGTTCAAAAAATTGAATTCCCTAAATTATTTCGCGCAGTTTGGTCTATTCTCGTTCCGACTTCCAAATAACTTTGTTCTGGTTTTCATGTAATTTTGCAGTTAGCCAAAGTCAGAAATAACAAAATTATTTATTCTAACAATATAAATTATAATTTCTTTTAAAATAAAATTTAACTAAACAAAAACCAGCGGTCCGATACAATTCATACTGTCCGAGCTTTAATTTTCTCAATCGAAGGCGGTGTAAAGGAAATCAATTCTATTGAAATCGAAATTCTTGTAAAGGAAATCATTGGAATTTTTTCAGGCCTATCGATATACCTGAATTGAATTAGTGAATTATCCAGAAAAATGAGCAAAGGGGAGGAAGATAAACGGAATAGGAACAATCCATTGCAACAACCAAATAGAGGTTATCAAGGTAAAGGGGAAGAGGAGGAGGAGATGAGGCTATGGGGAGTTCTAATGTATGGGTTAATTGGAGCTACTGCAACTACCTTAGCCGTAAGTATTTTAATTTTTTTGAAATATTATTTCGTCCTTTTTAATAATTGTAATTTTTCTAATGTTTGATTTGCATGATTAGTGAAGTTTTCAATTTTATGTATTTCTTTGTTCGAATATTTTTCTGCTTTTGATCAATTCAGTGGCACGAGGAAGGACTATTTAGATCCACTATTTCTTACCTTGTTTAGTTAGCTAGAGTGCAATAGAATAAATTTTCTAATAATAATCACAAGTTCAACAGAAATTAAGTCGAACCTGAATTATAAAAGATTATCAACTATTGCAAAATTATGTAATAGGAAAAGGGTAAAAGTTTTGCTTCTTCTTTGATGTTCCAGATTAGATGGCAGTGGTATTTTGTTATGCGGATTTGTCAGCCAGCTGCTAGACTTTTTGCTTATATAATTGTTTGGCTTGTTGGGAGTAAGCACCAGAACCCAGTTTAGCAGCGTTATTTTGTAGCATTATATGTTGTCCAGGAACTAAGTATTCAGAGGATTGTTCTATTTCATTTTATGCCAGTGGCGTGTTGTCAGTCAGAACTGCTGTCCTTTTTCCACTTATTGGGTTTAAGCTTCGGAATATTTTTGAGATATATTGTAAGTGGATATGTATGATGGACTGGCAACAGGTGAGTTATGATTATTTTACATTTTTCATCTACGAAAATGTCTTGTTTTGCTATATGTACAACTCTTTTTCCTGGTGGACCCATGTAAACATTTCTTTTAATATACATACTGAGTGAAAACTGAAACAGTTGCATGAGTAAAGAGGAAAAAGAAATCATCCTACATATCAAAGAGGAAACTACTGCATTAGACCTCTCCAGTGGCGGAATCTAGATTGCCCCAAAAATTTAAGCTGCTACTAAGTCTTGTGGTTAACGGGGAAGAGAAAGGTGAGTCTCACTGGATACATGGACATCAAGCAAACATCTGGACGAAGAGATTTAAGAGATCTTGTACATGTAAGAACCATTAGTATCAGTCCGTATTTTATTTGGCAGGAGTTCGTGGATGATTAGATATGAATTCACAATTTTTAGGAAGTCTGTTATACAGGTGTCTGTTGTTAGAATTTATAGGGTTATAAATGTTTATTGATTATGATATGTACGATAAAAAAAATCCAGAATAGTCCAAATGGATTGGGATCGCTTTTTTTCCCAATCTAATTGTAATGGTTGGGACAGCAAATATGATATTTGCATATATAAATGTTACACTCCAAAGAATTTGGTATTCTCGATGACTACTCTAATTCCCCTCATTGCTCTAGCCAGACTAGGAGAAACTATTGATTTAGGGTAGTGGATTTATGTGAAGGATAGGGACGAGAGATGGGAATTAGGTAAAATAGAAGGTTGATCCCCACCACCACCACCATCGGGGCCCTTTCACAAAGTCTGTGTTGTAATTGATGTTTCAATTCCTTTGACATGGATAAAGCCTGATATTGTGAGGCAGAACTTTGCAAAGTCTGTGTGATAGAAGATGATTCAATTCCGTTTATTTGGATGGAGCTTGAGATTTTGAAGCAGAATTTTTAGTGGCAGATGAAAATAATAATGTCTTTATTAGTTAAAAAACTATAAAAACTCCTATTTTTGGGAAATTACTAAGCTCCTGTTAATTTTGATTCTAGTGGGCTAATATTTCACGGTTTTTTCGTAGACATTGGATACTGATTTTCATTTTGTTTGTTGTACTGCATAGCTTCTGTTCCTTGCTTTAACATCATTGTCAAACCTTCCTTCACATTAATGGCCACAATTTCTCTGGAATTTACATTTTTAAGTTGTGGAAATTGGATTTCTGAATCTGTATTGGTGCTGCTGAATTAATATGAGTTAAAAGCGTATTATTGTGCTACCTAAATTTATGAATTACTGATAAATTGTTTTCTGTAAAACTGAAAATGCAGAGTGAGAGCTTGTTATATACAAAGGATGTGAATTTTTTAATACCGCTTTCTTTTGACAATTGAGGTGCAAATTGTATTATCTGCTTATTAAAGAAAGAATTGTGCAAAGCTGTAAATGAGCTCACATTGCTCCTTCTCTAATTATGTTTCACAGTGCTTGGGATAAAAATTGGTTCATAAGTTATAATATTGATTGATTCGATCTGTCAATCAAAAGGAATGAAAGTCTTTTAATGATATTTAAAAGTTAAAACAACATTTCTGCAAATTCTAGAGAATTATTACGTACATTTAGAGACTTTACTCCAATTGATTAGCAATAGGAAATGTAGCAATTTCCCATCATCAAGTCTGGATTATTTCCTATTGCTTGCCTTTCCAACCCTCTCTGACAAAACTTATTAATAGACTCTTTTGAAAGAGTGAAAAATATGAAATAGTTGATTTTGAGGTGCACACTTTACAGATATCCTAGATAAAATTTTGGAGTGCTTGTTGAGACTTGAGAAGTCTTGGTTATACAATTGTGAAAGGTTATGATTTCTACGTTTATCATAACTTTCCCTGTGGTATAATTTGCAGGTTACCAAATTCAGAAGGACAGTTGACTGGGTATACTCACAGGTAATAATTGGTTTGACATCTTTTCAACTTTAATTTTATTGAAATAATGGTTAGCTGTCTGACGTTAATACTTCAAGTGTTTTTTACAACATTAAATTTGCCTATACTTGGTCTTCGTCGTGGTTCCTCAGAGAACTATGTAAAAAGTTAATTGGTTTGGAAAGCGATATTTTGGCAAAAATATTTGAAAAGTTGTTTCTTTAAGACATCTGGCACTTAATTACTTTGGTTCTGCATCCTTTTATCATATTCACGTGCAAGAGAAACTGCACCCCACCTCCCCATCCCCCAATAGGGAAAGAAAAGAACAAAGAATGAGAAGGGGTAAAACAAGACTTGTGCTCTAAAGGGATAAAAGGAAGGGGAAGTTTAACTAATATCAACTGTTTTAATCTTTAGTAATATGTTTTGAACTTATATAATACCGCACTGCAAAAAGTTGAGCAGGTCTCGATCGTCATGGAACAGTTCAACTGGTGGTTCATCTCGGACAAGTTTTCAGGAGGAAGCCTGGAAAAGATATAATCGCCGAATGCAGGAAGAGTATGAAGAAGAGATGGAAAGAGTGGTGAGATTCTTATTTATAAGAGTTTACTCTTTCTCGTGAGTGAAATTTTAATTGAAGATTTTCTCTGCTGTGTTCAAATCCTATTGGGTTATGCCATTCATAAAGAAAGTTGATGTTTTAAATTTCTTTTAAGTTTAGGAAATATGAAGGTGTTTGGTAGGTGGGTGGATATGTGTGAACAAGCATCAAGCCATTGTATGATTTGTAACTTATGGTGAAACTTTAACATATTCGGTGGAAGTACAATGGAAGTTTGATTTCAAGATTATTCACAAGCATCAGGCAGTGATATATGCCACTTCGAGGATTATAATTTGACTGAATTTCACAAGTAGGCTGCTCCTTTTTGCCTCTGTAGCTGCCCAAAGATCTTGAACTACTATACCTTGTGTATATGCTTTTGGACTTCATGTTTAGTCTGTTTCTTCTGTTTCATTACTTATTTTCACAAAATTTGAGGAGAAACAAGGTTAAAATTGATGAACTTCCTCTCATGGAAGAGAATTTTCAGTATTGTTTTTGTTCCTAACTACATTCTGAGTTTGATTGTTTGCTCCCTTCAATGTGTCATACAAGCATCATGTGTAATATCACTTGGTTTATCATCATTGACCAAATTTGTTATGCTATTTCCAGGAGCGAATTCGTAGAATGCAAAGTGTATTCAACAGAGAGAGAAATAAACACCAAAGGAAATATGAGAGCTGGGCAGAACATGGTTCAGGTGCGTATAATCAACATTTTCAAAGGAATGATTGGTACTGGAAGGCAGATACATCACACAGAGATCGGGCTGGTAATTTTAGGGAAACTGATCGTAGCAATGCAATTGCCCCATTATCGCATCACTACTCAATCCTTGGTCTTGACAGGTATGGACATTGATGCAGAAAGATGAATACCTATTCTTCTAAAAAAGCAAATTAGTTAGTACAGCTAATTTATCTGATATTTATTTCTTTTCTTAAAATTAAATGAAAAAGGTTTTGATAGTGATTATTATGTTCAAAATCATGCACTAAGAAGTCCATGGATCTCAAATTCATAAATTCTTCTGGCTGTCGACTCTTTGGTAAAGGGTTAGCTCTGTACTACAGTCAGGTCTGACAGATTTTGATAAGACTAGATCACCATATATCATATGAACTTTTACATCAAAATAATGAGCAAGATTTTTATGTGGAAATTGACCACTTCGCTTGCTTCTTTCTCTGCAACAGGATGAGAACAAAACCATACACAGATGATGAGATAAAGGTATGAGTCGATATTTATTTTCTTATACATTCAAATTATTTGATGCCTTTTGTTTTATCTAAAATACCTATTTCGGTTGAATAGAAGATTCAGAAAGGAAAAGAAGGATATGCCTTAAAGATACAAAGTGAAACTGTTAAATTTCCTTTGTTTGATGAAAAAAACATGCAGAGATGAGTAAAAAATAAAAATGGGCAAAAAAAATGAAGAGATATGTCTAGTGCTTAAAAAGGACAAATCGGATATCAAGGTGTTTTGCCTATGTGAGATGACATGTAGATCTCAATTTTCTTTGATGTAAGACCAACATAAAATTAAAATTTATAAATTTCCTGTCTGCAATTCAAAAAGTACCTAAAAAGGACGCAATGAAGAAACACAACCAATGTTAACAAGTTCAAATATTTGAATACAAATTCAAGTATCCAACAATAAAATGGTAATGAGTTATTTTGTGGTGTATAATAATTGTTAAAGGAAAAAGGAAACCTTCCCAATTGAAGCAAATAACCAGGCTCCATCTGCTGCTAGAAGAGAATAAAATTAGAACACTGACATGACATTGGAAGCTGACAACTAACCACTAATTAACAACTGCAACAAAGAGTGTGAAAACAAAAAACCATCAACAGATCGCAATTAAAAGAAATAAAACAACATGAACATTCAAGACAACTGGAGCAATCAACTCGGTTTGCAATAATTTGTTAGAAAAAGAAGAGGAGTGAAATTACCTGCTACTCCTGACTCTTATAGCTTGAGAAAGCTGCAACAAGACTAATGGGTTGTGGGGTCAGACTTAATAGAGGGCTAAGGCATTTATAAGTTCTTTACTACTATTCTCTAATCTCTAAATCACATTTTTTTTTTCTTTTGTAGTTTCTAGGATTGAGTCGTTATGTGCTTAAAACTGTTCAAAACGTTCGAGCTATTATAAAATCTTCCCAAAAAGTTGAAGTTGGTAAAGAACAGCCCAAACTGGGCAGCAGTGTGCAGCACATTTGCCTTTGAGGCTTGTGTTTGATTCAAGGCTTGAGCCTTGACAAGAAATTCTTAGTGATTATGCTTTAATTCACTCAATTGAACCAATGTATCCCCATTGGCTCCTTTTGGAAAGTAACTAATCTTTCATCGTCTTTATTTTAAGGAGGAAATAGTAACAATTGAAAAGTGTACAATAAGAGAGGAGAAATTGGATCATCTCCTTTAGATGGTTAGGAACTAAGGAATGAAACTTAAAACTTTTCAAGTAACTAATCTTTCCTCGTCTTTATTTTATGGAGGAAATAGTAAAAATTGAAAAATATACAATAAGAGAGGAGAAATTGGATCATCTCCTTTAGATGGTTAGGAACTAAGGAATGAAACTTAAAACTTTTCATTTATCCTTTACCTCAACCATAATAATTAGAGCCTGTATTTCTCTGACTGTTCAACATGATGAAGTTGTATCTAGTTGGGTATGTAGTTTCTATAAATCACATCACCAATACTTTTGGTCATCATCAGATTGTATTTGCTTTTTCCCAAAGCGATATTAACATGTCCATGTATATATTTTCAGAGAAACCACATTATGGTAATAAACTTGGCAGGAAATACAATTCTGTTTTCAAAAGATTTTTAAATTTAAGCAAACAAATGAAGTATGGCTTTGGAAAACCATCAATTTGATTAGAAGGAAACAATGTCAAACAAAACATTCAATTTGAAATATAGGAATAAAATATAAGTAGAATACATATAGACTGTTTGGCCAAAGGCAATCATATTTTTACAAACTTATGGAACTTTGCTAACTGCTAAATAAAACTGGATGCACAACTATCAAAATACAAGAGAAATGTAAAATTCAATAGAATTAGAGGGTTGTCAATATGTTCTCTGCTTTTCTGATGATAAGATGCTTTCTTAAAGCACTCTTTTTCCTTAACAAGTAGCCTAAACTTTAGCCCCTGTTTTGACAACCATTAAAATGAGTTTTTTGGGGAAAATGAGTTTTGAAATAGTGATTGTTGGGAGAATGTGTGGTAAAAAAATAGGGAAAGGTTTTGGGTTACGTATAGAATATTTTATTATGAGATGTGCGGTTGAAAATGAGTTTGAGAAGAAAAGAGTTTTGTTTAAAGGGTTGTCAAACCCGGGCTTAATATTTTGATCTGTTTTCCACCATTCTAATTTAATAGTTGATCTAGGTTTTTTGATAAGAATTAAAACTATGCTAGTCTGACTTTCCGTGGTGTATTTCTGAAAACTCGCGAACATATAACAAGGAATAGCTTCAATTGCCAAATATAGAACCTATTCCATCTCTAAGACCACATGCAATTATTAACCCAACAGTCCCCCAACTTGAAATCAAAAACAAACAGCACCTAACATGAATCATCACTGGGTGACATCATCACCCTCAACAGGTTATGACCAAATTCACATCTCTGCGGCCCTGTGGATGCAAAATAACCAGATCAAGCATCAAATGGGTCGATCCTCCACAACCAAAAGGAAAAGATTTTAAACACAAATAGAAACCCTAACTTTGTTTCTCGCCCGCTCTTAGTCACCATAACCCCCAATTGAATGTCATTGCCAACACATTTATTGACCCCCTTATCCATGTTCACCTTTCTGTTACTGTAGATAATCAACTGTGGAAAGCTAGCCTTGTAATGTTACCACCACCAACCAACTGAAAAACAATAATCTATCATTAGCCTTCATTGAGCACCTCGGATTGAATTTCATTTGTACTATCGACCACAGTTTATCTAGATGTGCATGGGTGATATATGATACAAATATCAATGCTGGAATTTGAATTTTACATCTTCCTTCAAAAGAAAAAACTTAAAAGGGCACCAGCGTCAGCTCAGAAATACGTGCTAACTATTTTAGAGGATGTTAGCGCATCATATGTTTACTGACAACAGAATTGTAGACATAATTTTCAAAGATGATATAGTTGCCACTGTAATGCAATGTCTTCATTTTCTCGTTCTCGTAAATAGTTTGAATTACCATCTGTGTATAGATCTCTGTTACTATCCTTGTGCTTATCGTAGATAATCATGGAGCAGGTACTATATATTTGTCAGTACAGCTATTCCCATTTAAGCTGCTTTTTTCATGCTGAAATCCAATGTCAATGACTCGTCTTTTTTCACAATCTGCTATTGTCAAATTTTAGTCATTGCTGGTTTGTGAAGTTCATATGATGATTAATGACTGCCTCTTCTCAGTTGTCATCCTTGCTGCAAACTTGCTTCTTCACTTGTTTTAACGGGAGTGTATTTTATTTTTCCTCTCTCTCTCTCTCTCTCTCTCTCTCTCTCTCTCTTCAAATGTTGTTTTGCTATGCAGTCGGCCTTCAGGGAAAAGGCGAAGAAGCTTCACCCTGATCAGAATCAGAATAACAAAGGTGTGAATTCAAGATGGATATAGAAGTTTTATATTTATTCTGAACTAATTGCTTGCTTGTTCAGCCATTTGAATTGGATGATTGATCTGTTGTATTTTGTTTGCAGAGGTTGCTGAAGCAAAATTTAAGGAAGTTATGGTGTCTTACGAGGCTATTAAATCAGAACGGAAGAACAATAAAAAACAATAGGAGAGCTACATCAGAGGTTGAACACTCAATTCATGGTGTCATATAGTCTCCATCATTAACAAGAGATATCTACACGATGTTCTGGGAATACCATACATGTTTTTAGCTTTTCGTGTTGTACAGGACAGCAACGACAAAGAACCTGGCAGAATTTTTCAGTTTAGAGCTGCTGGTGTATTTATAGTTTGTAGGGCTAATCAAATGGGAAAGAGACATTTACATTAAGCGGATTTGTTCCCACTTGCGTGAGTCGATTTATATTGTTTTACAATAATAGAATTTTGTTGACATTAATCTGCCTTGCACAAAATCGTCCTGGGGAAATTATTGATGAAATGCTTTTGAATGTCAATTGGCTGTAATGAAAGGTCGATGTCGACTTTTTTTAGCACCTTTTAAGGTTGGTTTTATGTTATTTACTATAATGATCCAATGTCATGATAAATAATATGATAGCATTAAATTATTTATCAAATTTATGTAGTCAGAATTCATTAAATGTAATCAATACAATGAGAGGGAAAACAAAGGAAGGACCCTGAGTACAAGAATGAGACGAAATCGACATTGATGCTTGAAAACGCCCATTATTCTTCTCATAACTTTAAGCATCAATACTAACACAAACTCGACTTAATATGTTTTGTACTCGTGTAGGATTGAACGAGATTAGATAATACAAATGACGTGATTTTAACTTGTTTTTCTTTCATAAAATTGTCGAGGATCCAAAACTATCCAGTTCACTCCACTTGCCAAATATGACATCAGTGCTCTACTTTGGCTTTCACAACTCACTTGGCAGGAGGAGCTCTGTAATATGCAGGAACAGTTGCTGGAAAGAACATCTGCCTCACACCTTCTGCTTTGATAATTGGGAAGATTATTTCTGATGCACTCTGCATTGATGAAATCAAATCAGGGACCGAAATTGTGAGAAAAAGTATGAGAGAAAATATGGAAATAACACGGGCAAGAAAAAGTATTTACAGAAATCAATCTGGCTCCAATCCACATGCGTTTGGGAGATGGAAAAGGCAATAACAACCGTCCAACACCAAATATTGCCACTGCAAAGAAATGACAGACCAAGCTTAATGGCCGTGGGTTCAGCCCCGAAAGCAATGATATTGGTCCGTTTGAGAAAACACCTCCAAGGCTTAAATAGTCAAAGCATGCCCGGCGCATCTCATTCCGTGCTCGATCAGGTGATGCACTGAAGACCTTGTAAAGTGCCCCTGCCAATGTGTTGATAGTGGATGCCACAGGCTGAAAATTGAAATATTCAAAATGAGAAGGCAATACTAATACGTCAGAGCATGTTCAGCTAAGCTTAAAAATCCCATTTATCCAAAAACAAAGTTTTACTTAGTTTTAAGCTTAGGCGAACACACCTTGAGTGACTAGAACAACATGCTCACATGAATATTAATTCATGGTCCATCATTTTTAACGACTCACCTTCCTCAAGGTGTAAAAGGATTCAAGATATTTGCAGAGAGTATGTGCATCATTGAGATCAGGCAGAGGCTTAAGAAGATTGCGCAGTACAACAATATCAGACAATGCAACAGTCATTCCTCCGCCAGTCAATGGGTGGCGCATGTTGAACGCATCCCCCATGAGCAAAGCCCCAGGAGTAGGATGCGGGGCAGCAGGCATGCTTCTGTTGGGCATTGTCCTAATATTTCCTCTCTCAATAGCAGAAATAAATGCATGGAGCAGTTCAGGAGGGACCTAATACGATAGTATAAACTATCAGCTTAGAGCACCAGCAGAAAACAGTAAAAGCACGTTTCGTATGCAGGACTCAACGTGTAATGAACTAGATTTTTAACTTCTTTTTCGTTCTAATAACTGTCTAGTTGTCCCGTTCATTCCTCCATACTAAACATGCCACAAGTTCTTAACTATACTTACTTGGGGTGCAACTGTGGTCTTCAAATATTTGGTCATTTCACCATTTGATATAGTAGGGACCTTTTGACCAGGAACATCAACCAGACAGCGAATCTCGGTGCTGCTTATGGGGTAAAACAATATAGGTGATGGGTCAGCCAAAATAACATGGCCGTGGTTTGCATAAGGAAGCTGACAGTCCTCCAGGACCAGACCAACGAAACAGGAAGGCACGTCTACCTTTAGCATACAATATGATAATGCTGGTAAGTCCCAAGAGAAACGGGATAGCACCAATGCAGATAAACTTTCGATGGTGCTTGAAAGATATCCAGTCATGTTAACAGAAAGGGGAAAAATTGCACCATTGGTCCTGATCTAAAGTCGAGAAGCAAGTTGGTCATTATTGTTGTGCAACAGTCCCCCAACAATGGAAATCGTCCAAATTCTCATTTCACTGTCACATGGCCTCAATTTCTGGATACCAGCCCGAGTTAGAAAAGAAAAATTTACCTTCATAAAAGTACATAACGATTAGCTAATTTGGACGGTTTCCATGCTGAGCGACTGATTCTGAAAATATAATAAAAGGCTGAAGACTAACTTGGTCATCTTGTAAATATTGGGTATCAACTCGTTACTCTTGCAATATGTTGGGACCAATTGTGCAATTTTGCGTGACAGAATGAAGCGACAAACTAATAGAAAAATGAAAAGTTAAGTAACCTTCACCTTCGGGGTGCAAAGAGAGCGTCGCAGGTTAGAAAAGCAGCCATCACATACGACAGTTAGAGGTGCATACGCTTTCAACTCCTCACCAGATTTATTTTTGTATTGGACACCTCTAATGGTCCCATTTTCTTCAAGAAGAGACATGACAGTCCCTTGCTCCAATTGAACACTGTCAAATAGCAAGAGAGAAGGTGTAACTATCAATTGGCCCAAAGACCGGCTTAAAAAACAGTAGTGACATAAAATCTTCTGATTGTGTAAGATCCCCTAGCACAAATAAAAGAAGAAGACGTAAGTGAATACGTGGGGAGAGATGCAGCTTTTTCGCGCATCCTCTGTATGAAGCGTCCATTGTGAAAGCTCCTTCCAGATACATCAGAGTGAAATTTCTCCAAAGGATAAGAAAGTCGAGTGGCTTTTCCATCCTTGAACAGAGCATAACCAAACACCTTTTGAGCATCAATTTCCTCCACGCAATCTATACAAAAAACATCAACTTTTCAGCAACACAAATTTTGGAGAGAAATCCATAAGTCGATAGAGAAATTGAATAACAATCTCAGATAGTTGTGTATAAACACGGCCTTGAGATATGTACAAGTTAACAACGCAGCAAGATTTACCTTCAAGTCCTAACTCAATTAGTTTGAGGTAGCCACCTGGTTGTAGAAGTTCTCCAACAATTCTGTCGGGCTCTTTCAAGTCCCTTTCAATCACATGCACCCTGCGTCCATCCTGCAAGTGGAAGTCCACAAAAAACCTGAGTTCTGTGTTGGATTATGTGGAGCCAAATTATATTATTCACTTATCCATTCCTATTGAAGTTTTTCTTGTCATAAAGGTAAAATGAGAATGCATATTTTTGCATTAGGTCTCCAGTTTCCTTATAAAAAGGAAGCTGAGGGAGATTTTTTTTAGAATAAGACACAGGTGTGAGGAAAACTTGATAATCTCCTTTGTTATGGTAAAGCTACAAGTGAACCGCTATAAATCTATATGTTGGCATGTGGGTATATTTCGTTTTTCATTTCATTTATTTTTACTCCCGGGAAGGAAATTAGAGCTTAATGCTTATCATTTTGCTGTTGAGTCTTTCATTCCCAAAGCTTTCAGTCGAGACAAGTTGCAATACGAGATTATTGAGCAAGATAAACAAGATGCAAGCAAATTTCAAAAATTTAATATCTTTATTCTGCTGTTTCCGTTCCTCAACATTCAAGAATCACAAGCTTAATTACAAAAGAAATCATCAATGAAATAACCAATACAAGCAAGAACCCAAAAATTAAACAAGAAAATTAGACTAAAAACCAGAAAGTCAAATGAAATTTACCTCAAAAACAACGTTATCAATTACATTAAGCAAAAAGAATCTCTAAACTAAACAAAATAATCTCAGGTAGACAGGTACCATAATTAATTATCATAAAAATAAATAACCAAGAGATCATAACATGGAAAATTAGCAAAAGCGTACCTTTCCAAGGGTGTGAGCAAGGGCAGCACCGGCGACGCCTGCACCGACAATTATGACGTCAGCGTCGACGTCGGCACCGTTCTTGGATCTGGAAATGACGGTGGTGGTGACGGCTGAGGATTCTGATTCTGTCTCTCCGTTTTTCTTGAAAACCAAACGATAAAACACCACAAACCCAAAAAGAAGAGCAAAAACGGAAGCCAAAAGGGTCTGATCCGCCATTTTTATCGACAATGCAGAAAACCAAGAGATTAGTTCCATTGCCGGAGGAGAAGAAAGATAATATACGACGTCGTTGTATCTTTCTCTCTACAGAGGGAGATAATATATTCTGTGTCCGTCTGTCCTCTGGTTTGTGCTTTGCTGGCTTTCTTTGCGTTTATTTTGAAAAACAAACGTCGTTGTTGTTGCAAGTTAACGTTGGAGTGTACCCAACAAAACAACGTGTGTTTATAAGGTCGCACCAAGCATTAAAATTGAAACTTTTGTTTTTCAATTTGTCCCTCAGCTTTGTCCTCATTTTAATTTAAGCACTCAAACTCCTTGGAATTTCGAGACAGTAGATGATATGGTCTAAAAGCTTAAAATGGCAACAGGAGGGTCGAGACCAGGGTAGCCATTCCCGTCCCCCATACCGTCGAGTATTTTTATTTCCTTGTCCCGCCTCCATATCCGATTAAGGCAGGGCGGTCGAGTCTGAGGCGAGAGCAGGTTTCATGCCCCGTTTATGGTCACATTTTTTTTTTTTACTTTTATTTTTTTAATACTTTTAGTTTGAGAAAATCATTACTTTTTTTTAAATTGTAGAAAAATTCATGTTTCCTCTAGAACTGATGATAATTATTATTATTTTTTATTTTTGTGATAAAAATTGTATTTTGAAATTAACTTTAAATGGGGCGACGGTACCCGCTCCCCCTCGCACCTCTCTGACTTGTCCCCGTCTCGAGGCAATGACATCAACTCGTTCTCACCCTTGTGAACCCGATTAGGTGAGAAATCCATGTTCCATTCGGGGCCAGGCCCCCGCAATATCGATATAACATGTTTTATGTCATCTCTATAAAATCCCTTTAATACATAGTTTCATTGTTCAAGTTACCAATATAATATTGCTTGATATGCATCACTATGCAGTGTCGAGAGGAACCCTACACTAAGTACGGGAGCCCTTAAGCAAGCTTTCCATTCACATGGCTAGTAAACTTGCTATAAACACGTGCATAATGACAATATTTGCATATGATGACATTCATTAACATGGGCTACACATAGCTTTGCCAATCAAATCGAGCCTATTAAGATTGACAGTTCACTATTATTATTCTCCTCTAAAACATCAATGCATTTGTAAAGTACCATTTCAAGAATGAAAGCATTTTTGGCGATTTCATGAAAATCAATACATTAATGAACTTTTCAAGCTATATAATAATTTTGGTCATACAAGTCAACGATTTAGTAACTTTTGAAAGACTAAGCTAAGTGTTGGGCTGTAATGTCAAGTCCAATACAACTTTAGGCAATGATTTCGTCCCAGACAGATGAAGAATTTCCCAATAAGCTCATTAAGATGGCCCATAACCCAAAAGCAGCCGGATAACACATATATTC
The DNA here is from genome assembly GCA_903798345.1 of Fraxinus anomala. Classification (NCBI taxonomy): domain Eukaryota; kingdom Viridiplantae; phylum Streptophyta; class Magnoliopsida; order Lamiales; family Oleaceae; genus Fraxinus; species Fraxinus anomala. The sequence continues at coordinate 14,525 of CAIGRN010051970.1, forward strand.
AAAGCACACTTTTAGTGTTGTTTTGAATGGAGAGAGTATCAGTTCCTCTGATCTGTAGGATTCATTTTCGATCAATGGTTGGGGCTGTGAATATAAATGTTGTATTTCCTGTTGCTTTACAAGTTATTAGGTTATTCTTCTATGGTACGCCTCTTGGTCTAGAACATTCAGTTGAACCCTTCTTCTTCCTCTTTTCTTTATGTCATCTTCTACTTCTACGTAGTTGAACTCTTTTTCTGAGTGGAAAAAGAACATGTGTGATCTCTTAGTGAGTAGGTCGATTGGTGTGGTCTACGTTCTTCTGGCCATTGAAGTAACTTTACTCGCATCTGGTTTGGTGAGAGTTTTTGGTTTATCCGGTTCCTATTTGATGACATAGATAGGTACAATTGACTGAGCCTAAGATTAAAGAAATCTTGAAGCCAGTTTGGTTAGATTAGTAGTTATTTTGGTGTATTCTCTTAGATCTGTGTTTGTGTATTTGGAGATCTGTATTAATAGTGGTATTATAGCTTGCGTTGGTATTTAAAGAGGTTTCGATATAGTTTCTGTCACTAGAAAATTAATTTTTAAGTGATAAACTTGGATCGATTTGAAATATGTCAAAACCCTAGGTCTATATTTTCTAGATCTAGTGGTTTCTAGTGTGGATCTTGGTACTGGTAACACGATCTGAAAGGGAACCTTTGGTTTTCTTTGTGTTTCTTGAGGTGAAACCCTAAATCTGGGTTTCATGTGTGAAAAACATAAACCTATTTGATACTCGTCCGTGACCTCTGGTAAGGAAATCATTTAGGTGGTCATATTATAAGACCACCATTTTGGTTTGCATTTTTCTTAACCCTAATTCTGTATTTCTTCTTTTGAACTTGATATTTCTTGGAGTCTTTTTTTATAATAACAATGTTTAATTCAGTATAATAGTATTTTGCATCTTATTCTTGTGTAATCCTAGTTTCTAAGTTATTATCAGATTTTTGTACCTGAGTTGAGCCTTAACCTGAGAACTCGAGTCTCGTGGAATCCTTGTGAACTTGGGTATTGGTATGGTTCTAACCTGCTGATATAACTTGTGTAGTACTTTTATTCTATTGATTCATGTGATTTTACTATTTCGTATATAATATCAACTTGAAAGTTCCTGTACTTGTATTTGATATTTGGCATTTCTGTAGTGATCATTGAAATTCCCCTAATTGTAGTCACTGTTATATTCATTTTCTAATTTTGTTTCTCTTTAAAATCTTTAACTCAATCTCTTTCCAAAATAGGGAAGCGGTGAAATACAATGACAACTGCCACCTTTGAACTTGGTATTTTAATGAAAATGGGGATTTCCCTATCTGGCAACAAAAGATGGGGGTGTTTTAGTTCAACAAAAGATTTCCATAGAATTTCCTGAATCCATTACTGATGATCATAAAAAGGAAGCCGATGAACTAGCTTATACTTCTATCATTTTACATTAATCTGATCAAGTTTTAAGAAAAGCAGGTAAAAAAAGACACCACTAAGGAACTATGAGATAAGTTAGAAGAACTTCACCTAGCAAAATCATTGCCTTATAAGTTGTTTCTCTTAGAAAGATTTTTAGTTTTAAGATTGATTCCTCCAAGGATTTAGATGATAACCTAGATATATTCAATAAGTTAGTTCACGGCATTACTAACACATGGGATAAGGTATCTGAGGAATAAAAGGTTGTGGTCCTTCTAAATACCATAAGGATGTCAAGACTGTCATAAAATATAGCAGAAACACCCCTACTCCTGATATTTTCATCAATTCCTTAAAAATTAAGGAAATGGAACTAAAATATGAGAAACATGGGAGTACATCTGAGAATTTTTTGCTAGAGGTAGGCCTTAGAATAAGTAGAAAAGAAATCAAGAAGGTCAAAATAAGCAAGGAAATAGTAATAAGAAAAAGAATAAAGGGAGGGGTAGATCAAAATCAAAGACTAGAAATAAGAAATGTCATGGGTGTGAAAAAGTTAGGCCACTTTTTAAAGTATTGTTATAAAAAGAAGAATGAGATAAAAGAAAAGAATGTTGATGAAGGAAATGTAGTGGAGCCTTTAGACTCCAACTCTGTGGATGTATATGTTGTCACTGGCCTAGTAGTAATCTGAACACTGTAAACTTTGTAAACAACAGTGATCAGAACTAAGAATGGATCTTCGACTCTATATATACTTTTCATATGACATCTATGTTGACATATGGTTCATTTTATGTTTTGATTATAACAAAGCATTTTTTATGTCTAATATTTACATTCGAGTCTTCATTGTTATATATTACAAACTTCATGAAAATCGAGCATGCACAATCAAACTTGGAAATAATCGAGCACTTACACCAAAAATAATCGGAGGCAAATCAAGCACTTGCGCCAAATTCGAAATCGAGCAACAAATCAAGCATTCGCAGCAAATCAATTGAAGATAATAAAATTTTATGTTTGAACTCACTTGTAAAGGTAAAACACTTCAATTCTTAGTAATGAATCACAACAATCTCGTAAGTTAAAATTTTTATGCACGAGATAAACTTTTTACAAAAACGCTCGTATAAAAATTATTTTCAATATGAAAAAATATTCACTTGACTCTTAAACTATTTACCAATAATATTTATTTTGAAAAGATAGATGAATGTGTCCCTAAAAAATTTACATTTGCTAAAATAATCAAGAAAAGAGAAAATCCAAAATTTCTGGTCTGGCGGACGTCCGGTGGAGTTGGCGGATGTCCGGTGGCCCCAATGGTCAAAATTCTAATCGTTCTAATTTCTGACGCATAACGGCTAGTTTCAGTCGTTTGGTCAGGAACGGACGTCCGTTGGAGGTCATCCAGTTGGCCAAAACTTTTTGCATTTTGACTGCTATAAACACCACCTCATTTTACATTCAATTCTACACATTCAAGAGCATTCAAGTGAGATATTTTTGAGTAAAAATTGTATTGATTTCTCATTTTATTTATTATTAAATAATTTCAACTTTGGAAAACTTTTGATCAAATCAATTTTTGAAAATCATTCTACACATCAAAGTTTTTTCATATCTAATACTTGAGTTTCATTCATTACTATTTGTTAAAGTGTTAGCATATTTCTCTCTTTGTACTTAATTGTTGTCATATCATTCATTAAGAGAAAATTTTCAATTTGTAAAATCAATTCTCTTTAAACTTGTGGGTCATGTTGAGGTTCCGTAAAGCTCAACGTTGTAAAATGATCGGTGCTCCTTATTTGTAAATCATCGAAAGTTTTGTAAATGGTTGGATTGCACCACAAGTCAATCAATATAGTTAAATTGGCCTTACTCGGGTCGGAGAGCTTCGTAATGGAGCATATAGATCATTGTGTTGGATCAAACTTTCATAATTATATCGTTTACATTTTCTATCCCTCTTTACTTATTGCTTTCATATTCATGCTTATTATTTAAATTTATCTATATAGTTATTACGTACTTAATTATTGATTAATTTTTCAAAAAAGTTTTAAAAATCAATTCACCCCCCTCTTAGTTAGCTATTCTTAGGCTTTCAATTAGTATTAGAGTGAGGTGCTCATTTTAAAATTAAGACTTTACAATCGCGAGCAATGGCTAACCACAACAACCTTCAAAATCTCGAGGAGCATTCCACGAATCGACCTCCCTTTTTTGATGGCACACATTATAATTATTGGAAAAC
>CAIGRN010051976.1:0-21389 GCA_903798345.1 Fraxinus anomala
TCGTTCACTCTTCTTTCACATTCGAGGTGGTAAGAAAGAAATAAAGTGAATGTGTGACGCAACAATATCGCGTGTTGAGTAGCTCAAGGTTCGAAATGCGTGACCGGAATCGACCCACCTCTCTCATTTGGAAAATATGCAAACGCAAGGATGGATTTAGATTAATAGCTTAATTTTAGTTTTAATATGTTTACGTGCGAAATTAGTGTGAACAATACAAAATTTTAAATTCAGTAATTACCATAATCGCTATACCTGACACCTTAGGTGAAATGTTTTAATAATTAAATAAATAATATTTTTTAATAATAATTAAAAAAGAAAGAGAACAATAGAAGACTTTATTTAATCAGGTCTGTTTGGGTCGGATTAAAATAATATTTTTCAACTACACTTTTAAAAAACTTTTATCACAGTTCACAAAAAATTTAATTTTAATCCCCACCATACACCAAATGTCGCCGCTCCCAAAAACTTCTGTGTTTGGGTCAAGAGTGGCCCATTAGTTACTCTATATTTTAGAGAGTTTAAAATTCTCAATTTTTAACTTGTGAAAATTATAGGGACTAGGTATTTTCAATATCTTAATTCATAATTAAAAATTATAATTTTTTTTCAAAAATTAGATATAATTAAAATTCTAAATATTAATAATATTATTATAAAATTAAATTAATTAACATACCCCCATACACCCCACCTCACTCTCAAATCCTAAATTTATCTTCATTCCTCCCACTCATTTCTCTCTCTTTGATCTCACCCTTTCCCACTCTATATTTCATCCAGACTTCGTCTCACATCTCTCTTAGTTGCACCACCACCGATCTCCTGTCTCTTTCTTTGCTGTACCATCGTCGATTTCTTGTGTCTCTTCGTTGTGTGGCGTTGATCTACGATCTCTCTCTTCCTTGCATGCAGAACCATTGTCGCTTTCCTCTATTCAATGTGATGCGCTTTTAGATCAGTGTGTTCAGGTGCAACTACGCGGCGAGGTGCTCTATCTTATCTATTTTCTTGTGTTGATTGTTGTGGTTGGTAGTAATTGTTGGTAGTAGGGGCGAACACAAACATTCTGAGTTAGGAGGTACAATCAAATCATGTACAAATCAAATATTTTATTCTTGATTTTTAAATGATTCATATTTGACTTGAGACAATGCAAATTTATATTTAAAAAACATTTATTCATTAATATTTTGCTAATAATTTTCATCCATTTGATTTCGAAGAGTAATTTTATTAAGGTTTTGTTTATCACAAAAAAATACATATTTACGTTTAAAAATCTTATAATATATTTGATACAAACAATCAATTCAAGTAATTGAAAGAAAAAACATATAACTAATATCCAATACTAATAATCAATCAAATATACACAATTCGTTAAATATAAGTCAAATTGGATATAATAAGTTCAGACACATTCTATATACACAATTTGATGGGAAAAAATGCAAATTTAGGTTCTAATTAATTGAAAATGTAATTGGAAAGTAAAGATTTGTAGTAAATGTGATAATTTGTAAAGAAATTATATACAAATTTTAAAATATGAGAAGAGTTAAGATTTTGCTAAAATGCGTGAAGAAAAGAGTAAAAGAGAGTAAGAGAAAAAATCAATTTTATTGTGATTTTGCTCTGTTTGGTGGATATTAAAATCAAATTTTTAGTAAATTTTGATAAAAGTTAAACAGTTATGGATTGCATGAAATATGTTATTAAAATTAATTGTTAATTTTGATTTAAATTTAAATTTAGATTTCAATTGATATCAAACATGACTTTATCAAAATAAAATCTCAAAAGTTGGGGGGTCAAGACCCCTTCCCCGGGTCCGCCAGTGAATGACAGTGCCAACAACGGATTTGGGGATTTTTTTTATAGGGATGTGTTTGTGGTGAGATAGAGATGGGGGCTGTTGGTGGTGCGGTGGTGGGTGTGGCAGGGGCAAGGGCAAGGGCTGAATCGCTAATGGTTCAGATGGCAATGGTGAGAAGGTGGTGGTTGTCCAAGTGGCGATGATCCAGGATTGTTCCTGGCAACTGGTGGAAAGTTAATATTTGCTGGAGTATAGCTATGATGATGAAGACGAAGGTAGCTGAAAACAGGGTGATGGTGGTGACTGTCCCAACATCGGTGGTTACAGTGATGGGGGTGGAGCATTTGGTGGTGTCGGTAGCAGGAAAGACACTAAAATGAAGCAGAGAGATGGTCACAAATTATTTGGTGTTGGTGTTGGCGGCGACGATGACAATATGGTGGTGGCGATGGCGACAATGGCAATGGAGTGGGATGAAGAGTGGTAAGCAAATTATTTGGATGATTATGACCAATGAAATATATAATTTGTGATCAATAAATAACGTATGACCTAAAAATTTGTTATGTTTGATCAATAATTTGATAATTTGTGATCTAAAAATAATTTATGATCAATTAATTTGATATTTTTGTGACAATTAGTAGTGACTTATAAAATTTGTGATTTGTGATTAAGAAATAATATGTAACATATTATTTTGATAAATTTGTGATCAAGAAATAAACTGTGACCTATAAGATTTGTAATATTTGACATGACGTTGAAATTGTGAGTAATATATAAATGTAACCATAAATTATACAATATTGTGACTTTAATATATTTAATTTATAAAATGTATATTTAATTAATATATGATTTTTTAGGTTTTAAACATTGTTTCTTAATTTTGAAAGGGTCATAATTAATCTCTTATATATGAAATCTTCCTTTTAACTTTATAAAACAGAGAATGAATTGACATGCGATCTCTATTTTTACTTTATAACAAATGCATTCAACAAGTTACAAGTTTTAATAGTTACTTCATAAATTATAAATAATAATATTTGAATTGATTAAGCATTAATATATATAAAATATTAATAAATAGTCAAAATAAAGAGCATTATTAGACTGTATAAAAAATTTATTCTCAAAACTTAAAATTCTTCTCTATTATACATAAAATGCTATTTTGAAAAAGAAAATCTCTTGAAAATGCTCTAATATACATAAAAGTCAATTTTAAGTTAAAAGGAAGGTGCTTTTGATAGTAATTCTGAACTTGCAGGCAAAATAAGTAATTGAGACAAATATTTAACCCCAATTGCATATTTGTTAATAGATCTAGGTGTTTATTTTGTTCAATTTTATTTAGCTTTTGTTTGATAAAATGTATTCGAAAATTATTTTTCTTCAAATTCATTTGCACATACACATTCTTTTAATAAAGTAATTTTACACACATATATATATATATATATATATATTTATTTTTAATTAATTTATTTATTTATTTTACTCTATAAAATGATAAGTCTCAATGGAATAGTTTGAGAGTTCAAACAAAAACAAAACTACCGCCACAGTGGGCAAAAAACTAATTATTACTCTAAATCTCATAATTTCAAAATTTGAATATCGATAATTATGTAAATTATTTAAAAAATGATTTCAATATTTTAACCAAAAAAAAAAAAAAAAGGCCAAGAGAACAATTTCCTCCCCTCCACTCTTAGACAACCTAATTCGAAGTTTAAATCATAATTGAATCCTTGTCTCTTTTTTAACAAAAATATTATTATCATTATGTCCTAAGTAAAAATACGTTCATGTTTTGAACTCATCAATTGAGTTACCCACACATTTATTCTCCTTCCTTAACAATTTTTTTGAAAGAATGTAGGGTAAGGATTAGAGATTAGTAGTTTGTAGTGAAAACATTTTTTAAAAAAATCTTAATTTAATGTTGGTAGTCCTAATCATGTGTTGTATAGTGTTAGATTCTCTATGTTAGTATAAAACAAAACAAGGATTGGGTAAATTTGAAAATGGAATCCAATCAATTAGAGAACTAAGAAAGAACTAGGTCAACCAGCGAATCGAGCTGCGAATTTATCGTATGAGTCAAGTTGTCATAACAAATAAAAAATATAATATATTGACGAGTGGCGAGCGACTCATGGGACGAGTCTAGCGTCCCATTTAACAACCATAGAAAGAACTCTAAAGTTAAAGTTAAATTGGGTAGTTCTACCTTTCTAAAATCAACTCTTGTCACCTAACAAGTAGTCCTTTTTATAATGGCAACATCAAAGTGGGTTCACTCATTGTATTTTTGCTTTAAGATTCTCTCTCCATGACTTGTTTGTGAAAGGGACTACTTGTCAAACATTTTGGATTTATGTATAACAACATTTTGCATTTTCAAAATGGGATATAACTTTTTGGTAAAAAGGCCCACTTTGATTTTCCTTGAGAAATAATATTTAATTTCATATTTGACAGGTTCAGTTAAAGATAGTCATCTAAAATGTTTGTGCATTATTCTGTATGATATTATTAATTTATCGCACTGAACGACAGGAAATATTATCATGAAAGAATAAAAAATTAAAATCTAATTTATTATATTGTTCAGTTGCAAATTCAATATTGCATGATAAGTTCATGTTTGACGGGGATTAAAATCAGATTTTGATAGAAGATAAAGTGCGTGGTTGAAAAGTTGTCAAGTTAAAATCAAATTTTTAGTAGATTTTTAAAATAATAAGTCCCTATATGAAAAATTGTGTTGTTAAAATTAATTATTGACTTTTATTTTAAGTAAAATATAAGTGGAGCTAAATGTAGAATCAACTAACAAAGGAGTTATTTGTTTGGTGTTGAACTTTGAACAAAGTAGATTGTCTTTGTCCGTCTGTCTGTTAGCCATTTAATACTAGTATTTTTCATAATGGTTCACATAAGGGTCACGTGGAGACACGACGCCCCTCCAATAGGGGACCTCCATGTGACCCATATGTGAACCATAATGTTACTTGTTATGTACCCATAACATTTCTCTTAATACAAACAGATTTTATATATATTAGATTTTTCCTCATGTACAGAAAAAATATAGATATTCACGTGAGGTGGGATCATGTGAGTAAAATATTGGGGAAAAAAAAAAACCACCCATCCCCTTATTGTGTCTATTTGGTGCATTTCTGTGGTTGTATTATGTACGTGTAGTGCAGTTGATATATATTATTGTCAAACCAGACAAATTCTATTCAAAACCTAACTCCTAGACTATTATTTCCATTGATTGGTTGTTAAGGAGGAATTTACAAAGAAATGTGCACTTTCACATGTTCATTTGTAAAAATATTTGAAGTTTGTTTAATGTCACAATTTATAATTTCACACTAAAAACAAAAACGTGCATACAATTAAAAAAATTGTTGACCAATAAATTTTTGGCACATAATATATCCTATTCATTTCAAAAGTACACATGTTAAATTACAATAAATAATATATTTCTCATTGACACGTATTAAATATTAAGAACTACGTTTCAAATATCAATTTTTTTTTTTTGAAATGTAGAGAACTCTCGTGTCAGAATGAAATCTCGTTCTAGATAAAAGAAGTATCAAGATAAATTTGGTTCAAATATCGATAACAATTTTTAAAATATCGATAACGTCATTAAAATGTAGCTTCTTATGAAAGCTACTACTTCTCGAAATTCATAATTAATTGAAAAAAAATGTATCATTTTTCATTAAGGGTATAATAGATAATTTAGTATTAAATTTGATCATTTTAATAAGAGTTATCAAAATTAATTAATTTTTAATTGACAAGTAAGAAATTAGACATTTTTATAAATTTTCCGTTGTTGAGTGATTAAATAATAAAACAGCAATCCCATCATAATATCTTAGAGGAGATAACAACAAATCTTGTCCATTGGCATCTTCTTCAATAAAATACTGTCCCCAGATTCTTCAAACCATGCTTTTTCAAGTTGATAGGTAAACAAAGGCAACAATAAAATAATTCCTTTACAGATAATTCCCATGACGTAATCTGCAAGAAAATGAACGTGAAAATCAAATATGGCTACCTACATGTTTCCATGAAGTAATCTATCTACCTTTCGAATTGCAAGAAACCGAGAGACGTCTAGGCCTTTTGCCACCACAAGGACAGGGGGCTCAAAGACTCATGGTTTTAGAAGGCACGCAAGTCTAAACGCGTACTACACTCAGGGACGGAGATAGGGGTGATAAAAAAATAACTGTAACCTTGTCCAACCTAGCCCAAGCCAAATTTAAAAAAATAATAATAATAATAAATATTGATTATATTCCATTTTTTTCTCCTGTTCAACCCAATAACTCCCCGTACCACTCAATCCTGACTCCGCCACTGACTACACTACATAGGTATCAGTCAGGTATCGACTCATTGTAGCAACGACAACGACAGTGCAAAGAGTTAACGATCGAACATGCTGCAACCTTCGGATTAATATTAAGTGCGTGAGTAATGCATCACATGAACTTTACATAATTTTTTGTTAAAAAAAAAAGGGTAACAAATTATAAATTGATGTACTTTGTTGAGCGGACCATGACTTTTTCTTGAGGTAGACAAAAGCTAATGTTTGGTTTTGCCCAATCTTGAAGGGAATCTTCAAATGATGTCTTTCTGGAAAAAAAAATTCATCATGATTCTTCAAAGCAAAGAAATATTATAACTACAAACACACACTCATACAAGAGTCAATTAATTAATGGAGAATTTTAATCACTTATAAAGAAATGCTTATTCTTTTGAAGAAATTAAGAAAAGGAAATGAAAGTGCTCAAATTCACATATTATTGTATACTAATAATAACTCAATTCAACATGGAAGAGGAAAATTCTAATCCTGCAAAATTTCAAAAACACTCTGCCTCAAGATCTTTTGTGTAATGCATAAAATTTTTAATCATCCAACATACTCTCTATATATGCAAAACTCGTGGTGAACGTTTAGTCGTCTACACATTGGATAAATGTATGCGACTTTTCCAGCTATGGCTCTCCAAGTTTTCGTCGTCTTCATCTTCCATGCTATCTGCTGCAGTCATGGAAGTTGCTCTGGAGGATCCAGTTAAGTGAAGAGGTCCCTGAGGAGAACCGGATTGGGATGTGCTCGGTTTTGAGGATTCACCATACTGTTCTTGGGACAACCACAAACTTCCTAGTACCGCAGATGGATTTGTGGACGTGCTTAGAACTCTTCGAGTATGCAGGCGATATTTCTGAAATCACAAAAAGTAAGAAAAAAATAAAAATAAAAATACGAATGTCAACAGAAGAAGGGAATAAGAGAAGACGTGCAAATTCACACCAACCTGCAAATGACTCTTCACTTCATCATTTGTGAGACTATCAACTTGCATCAGTTCTCTGATCTGTTTAGGAGTAGCAACTGCAAAGGAAAAAATCCCAAATGAGATGTGCATCGACTCTAAGTACATGTCTAGTACATAATACTAAATTCGACTAGAAAAATAAAATAAATGAGATTTTAACTTTTTTCCTTCCTTATTACAGTTCAGTACTAATTCATTCCTCCCTACAAACATGTGGTGAAACAATAACTCATTGAATAAGCCCTGAGTGAACCAACTCTTATCCCTCCTCTCAGACAATCCATATTTTTGCAAAGGAGGGCACGAATTTGTTGTAAACAATTAGGAATACTATGCCGTGCTAACACATAACAAGATCAATGAAAAGAAGCAAACACAAGGACACACACTTTGCTCGATATATGCCTTACTTTCTCCTTCCACTATTGAATTTCGCTTTGCATCAACTCACATTATCAAATCGGATCCCAATTACTCACTTTATGACAAAAAATATAATTTCAATCCAATTTCCAACCAAAATTGCAACAAGCATTTAACACACAAGTAGTTTAAGTTGTAACCTTGTGGACCTCCAAGTTGTTGCAGGGCATCGACAAATCTACGATGCAATTCAGGTGACCAGCATCTCCTTTGCTTTCTTGCAGTTTGCTGCTGCTTTGATTGTTGTTCAGTCCTCAAATTTGATCCAATATTAGTTGCCAAAGAGGAAGCTAATTTGCTACAACTGAATTTCGAGCTTAAGCCACTATAACCAATATCCTCCCTCGAACTCTTCATTTTGGGTATACATAGCGAAAGCCCTGTCACTTCGGGCAATTCGTTCTCTTCCTTCCTCTCAGCATGACTTTTACACCCTTTGAAAGGTACAGATTCCTTTCCCATTGTCCTATTTTTAACAGACCTAAACAAATCATCCATAACCGGCCGAAGAATTTCTCCTTCCACTCCCTATTTTACCAGAAAACAAAAACAAAAACAAATAAATACATAAACACGTATATGCAAGAAATCAAATTAGAACAACTTTGCTATTTCTGTAATACCTTTTTGATATCCAGTTTTAAGGTTTGAGTACTGTTATTCAAATCAAGATTTGGATATTGATGGTGATGATCTGAGTTCCATAGCTGCACAGAGCTCATCCAATTCATTTTATCTCTATTGTTAACATCATTTTCTGTACTGGCCTTGACCTTTTCATTTTCATCATCACCAGGTTTCTTTAATGGTATAAATTCTTCCAGAACTGGCTGAGCATTTGATTTCTTGCACTGCTTTAACTCTTCCTCCATTGTCACAATCGCTGTAATAGCAGTAGACACAATTCCAAAATCAAGCATCAAATTTTATTTTATTTTTTTTTAAAAAAAAAGTTATAAAAAATAAACAAACTCATTAATCAAAATCATCAAAACCCCATTCCCATAATATTATTTAAAAATAAAATAAAAAATAGATACCCCAGCAGCAAAGAACCTAGTAGTGAAAGCCTGAGAGAGAAAAAATCACCTTCATAACTTATTTCTACACAATAAAATTGAACATTTTCACATATTTTATATGCTGAAATAATGACTTTTTCTAAGCGAAGGAAAAAATGAACTAACCATCTTTGAGAAGGAGCATGCAAAGAGGAAGAACACGTTTGAAGGCATCGATTTTCTTCATTTCATCTTGCAGTCTATTGACGTAATCATCAAGCTTTAAAAGCCTTTCAGAAGTATTACTAATCGTTGATACTTCTGCAAGAAAATCACTGATTGTTTTGGGAATATAAGTTTTTCTTGCTGACGATAATCTACAATTTAAACCCAGTTCAGGTGGAATTGACGATCCCATATTTTTCCCTGAAACTATCGATTTCTGTTTTCTCGTGGTGAATAATCTGAAGCCAGGAGCAAATGAATCGAGGAAAGACTGAGAATTTCTATGTATTTGTCTATATATAAATATGTATGGGATTGAATATTAGTGTAAAAAGAGAATGAAAAAAGTAGCTTTTTCTGGGAGAAAAGAGTGGAAGAGAGAAGAAAGATTGAAACGTGAAGATTCTGTTGGGCAACGCCGAGTATGGACAGAGCTAATCCTTGTGTATGTTTTGTGGATGTATAGACGTGCAAATTAGGAAAAGTCTACTGCGCCTCGTCGCATATTTCAATTGCCTTAAAAAAATTAAGATGCCCTAAATAATATCCCCCTCTTTACGGTTTCGTCCCATCCCGTCCTGTCTCATCCCGTCCTAGGTTAAAGATAAATAAGAATGCACGTAAGAAAAAATGACAGCCACCTAAAAGTAACGTGTCTACGATAAACTCTTCGTATCATCTTAATATTTCCTTTGCAGTGAGGTTAATAGAGAATAACATTGTTATCTTTAAAATTAACATATGAATTTTCCTCTATAGATATTAAAGACCTTCAAGAGTAGCTTACTTGTATAATGATCTTGTCTTTTTAACTTGTAATCCTCGCATTTGTATATAAAGTGACCAAAGCATGACTTTCGTATTTTAAAAAGTATAAATTTGTATCGCTCTTCGGCCTTTAAAGCAAATTGAGATAATGAGGAGATGCGTGTTCAATTCCGATTCATCAACAACAAAAAAAGGAAAATTATTGCAAGTTATATGAAATTTGATTAAGAAGCCATAGAAATATTCTAGACCTAAGAATGATTAGTATTGAAATATCTCTTCCAAATATTAAAACTATTGAAAAGACCGTATTTATTTATTTAAATTTAATCTTTAATATGATTTGATTGGAATTTCGATTGAAAAGTTGTTAGGTCGGTTCGTCGTGTACCTATGAAGCTAAGGCAATCAAGTCGGATTCATCTATAAATGATATGGTACTAGCAATTTTTATAAATAAAAAATAACTAGGAGTTTTGAATTCGGATCTTGATTATACATGTAACTTGTTTATTTATTTATAATAAATTTCAGAACGCTAATGCAAAAGTTGTGTTTGTGGGATAAAATGAACTTTCCGGAGCTTAAAGATAAGGAATCTTGGGCGAGCGGCTGAGATTTCCACACGCTGCTCAATAAAAATGGACAAGCTTTTATAGCCTTTAGATTCCATTACTTTGAAGCATCTCTTAAACTTATAATTTCTTATACTTGGAGTTGAGCATCTCCTTTCCTTTTTGTCGGATACGTCAATTTTAAAGGTTGGTTTGGCAAATTTTTTAAAATGCCAAAAATTATTTTCAAGATTAAGAAATTACTTTTAACTTGTTTAGATAATTTTTTAAAAGTATTTTGTCTAACTGGTCAGAATTGAACGTGTATTGCACGTTATTCTAAAATACTTTATAGGTACTGTAAAAGTAATATTTGATACAAATTTGTTGGAATGATTTGACGAGTCTCAAACGAATTAAAGAAAATAAAATTTAGAATAAAAATTTAAAAGAAAAGAATTATACTGATAAGTGTTTTTATACACGTATGTAGACATAAAAATATAGACATTTAATAGTTCTTTTGAACAATTACAACCTAAATTATTGAATACTTCATTTATAAGATGAAACTCGATGAAAGGACGTCGAATTGAAAGAAAGAAGCAAAAAACGACGAAAAATGACAGAATTTAAAGTTCGGGGACTACTCAAAAGTTGTATTGAACATCAAGATGAATATTCGAGAATAGTATAAGTCAATTAGATGCAATTAGAAGTCAAAAATGAGTTAAACATGATCAAAATATTTTCACAAATCAATTTTCAACCACACAATTATGTTTCAATTTTTTAGTCGAAGACTGAAATCCATTTTTGACATAGTAAACGTTCAAATTGAAAAAAAAATCTTTCTCTAACAAAATTGTAGCCATTTGAGTTATTTTTTCAATGCACTTTGAATCGCCTTAAATCGGATATTAGAAGAGAAATTTATGACAAAAATATTGAAAATGCGCAGAAAATGAACAGCAAACTAGCGCCAAAACATCATACTTGGAGCGCCCAAGCTAGGGACGAGTTTGGAACAGCAAGTCAGCTCCCAGGCTTCAAAAAGGCAACACCTAGGCACTGCGATTAGACAAAAATAGTAGTTTTGAAATAGAGAGGCAGCGCCATAGCGACACCCAAAATTATATCACCTTCAACCGCTTAGGCATAGTGTCGCCTGTTTTAGGATTACACTTTCTTGGCCCGTGAAAAATCCAAAAAGACTCCAAATTTGAGAAAAACGTGAAGAGGAGTATAAAGATAAAAAGACATAACCATTAAGATCAAAGATCAAAAGTTGGGATTTTAAGATTTTTGAGGGTGAAGAAGATTCTTGGTGCAAGATCAAATTCTTTCCATGATCAAGATTTCTAAACCCGATTATGAATTTCATGCTTTTTATTTTTCTTTCATAATTATGAGAGTTAAATTCATAGTTAGGGCGAATAATATAATTTATGTGTGACAATTTATTTCTTGTATTTAAGATTCTAGTTCTTTAAATGCATATATATTGATTTTATTCATGAATTTAATTATTTGAATTATTTGGTCAATTATTCAATGATTTTGTGAATCTATTACGAATCGAGTGATGAATTTTAGATTTAGACTACATAGTAAAATTCGATAATTTAGTATAACGTGTAGAGATACATATACTAATTATTGCAGTCATAAATGAATTATTAGAACTAATACTTCGTTTAACTAAAATTGTTTTACATAGAGATATATAAATCGATAATTTAGTATAACGTGTAGATATACGTATACTAATTATTGCGGTCATTAGATGAATTCTTAATATTAATATTTCGTTTAATTAAGATTGATTCACATAAAGATATGTAATTGAATTAGTTAAATTGACTTAGTGAGAACTTAAGAAGGGTAAATTAAATTAATTAGAAAAATTCAACCGAACACTATAATTATAATGAATCTTGATCGGTGAATTGAAGAGGATCCATAGGTAAAATTGTAAGTCTTAACATCCACATTCATACTTTTAAAACACGAATTCCATAAATTGTGTACGTTAGATTAATTTAATTTAGTTAGAATAATTTAAACACCAATCACAAACTTTATTATTTGTTTTCAATCAAATTAAAGTTAGAAATAATTTAACCAATTGTTAGATAGTAGTTCTCGTGTGAACGATATCCGAATTCATTGGTTCACTATATTACTTGTTACAATCCGTACACTTGCACGATAAAAAAAAACACGTATTCTCAAAACTCAACTTATATGATTTAAATTTTTTGTGATGATGAAATACTACAAATGAGCGATTTTTTTATACTACATTTGGTCATACGAATTAACTGCTAATACATGAATTTAAATTTAAACACTCATTAAAATTTCTAGACACGTGAATAGAAATAAATTCATTTACAATAAATTTAAACATCCATTAGAATTTCTAGATTCATATATATCAAGATTAATAAAGTTCAGATTTATCAAGTCTAGATTAATGTGAATGTTAATTAATTGAGAATTATTAATAAGAAATTCATACGTAACAAGGATTTTGTAGCATTTATTACATATTGAAAAATAAAAAATAAGGTATTATTGAAAAAATTGAATTGTAGTATGATTAAAATTGTTCAAATAATTATTCTCAATTGACGTGATATTTAATATATTATAAATTCGAAGAGCTGGCATAAAGGTTCTTTCGGAAGACCTTTGAAAAGTAAAAAATTGTTTTTGAGATTGAGCCTCTGTTTAACACACTTTTTATTAAAATACATTTTTTCAAAACTCATTTTTCACCACACATTTTTCAATAAAATAATATTTCCATCACATTAATAATTTTTCCTTACTTTTTAATCACATATTTCTCATTATATCACTATTTAAAATACATTCTTTTCTCAATAATATTCATCAAACACACTCTAAGAAACTGTTTTTGAGTACGTTTGGATTATTTCTAAAGTGTCATATTTAGGTAAAAGAGTTTTGAAAGAAAATTAGTAGTATAGTTCCTCAAAATACCCTTTTATGAAAAATAGAAGTCCTGTGAAATGTAAACGATCGTTTTCTCAAGAATGTCTAAGAAGTAAAATCAATATTTTTTGTCAAATGATCCTTTTATTTGAATTTTCAAGAATCGTCGGTTAAGCTCATGATTTGTCTAAGATTTTTCAATATTTTTGTAGGTGAAAATAATGAGTAGGGTTGAGCATTTGCTTTTCTCGTTGGTCTAAATTATCAGTGTGAATAGGCATGAATCATTCACATAATTACAATGGCTAGATCGGCCGGCTCCAATTTAGAAAGATTTGTACTAGAAACATCCTTAATTCTGATCGAAACATGAAAATTAGTTAAATATAATACTGTCTATCTATAGATTAGAGTTATATACTTTTACATATCTATTTTAATAGTGAGTTTTGAAAACTACTAAAACATCGCAAACGGTGCTTTGAGCTCTCTTAAAGTATTGTCTTTCTTTTTAAAAAAATATATTACAAGTTGTATTTAACTACTCGACAAGACCTTTGTGGCTAGCGACATACGGACAGTGTGTAAGTGGATGATAAAGAAGATTCTATTTTTTAAATTGAAAATTTTATTTGTACGAATCCCGATGTGTTTAAATAAAATGTTGCCAAAGAGCAGAAGATTCCTTCCAATCCATTGAGCATAATAGAAACATGGAATTTGGAGATGTTTTTAATATAATAGCTACCAAAAACAGGTTGGACAAATGAAAGAAAAACTAAAAAGAAAAAATGAACATTATTTTGGAATTCCAGATAAGATAGAGATATGGATGAATCACGATTTAAAAAAATATATGAGAATAATCGAAACGATAATAAAGACCTGAAAAAGAAATTAGCAGATGAACCTAGTGTACACATAATAAGCCACTCATGGTTAGAAGAAAGCCCGAAACGAACTCAATAAAGGAATGTTCTCTATCTCACTTCTTTCTACTCAAAAGAAATTAACGGACTGCTCACCTCATAATGACAGGTTTACATGATCTATTAGCTAAATGTTATCCAAAGTTAGACCGATGGGAAGGAGGCACACGACAGAGACTTTCAAAGGCTCTAAAAGACCTCTCCAGCATACGAATCAAATGAGCGTTAAAGTTCTGACCAAGAGGACATGATACGCATGTGTATAAAAAGGGATCGACGGTGGGGCTATCATATACGAGGAGTCCGTGTAAGTAGAATCTAAAAAATACAATCCAGATCCATGCACTCAGATTAAACTAGAATGAAAATCCGTGTCCTTGAGAAAGATTGATTGATATTAAAACTAATCGCAACAAAACTTCTAATCTCTAGTCAGGCTTTGTGCTGCACCATGGAGATCAAGTTGGAGCCGTCCCCTGCAAAGGAATTTTACAAAAGAATTCACATGAACATTTGTTCTATGAGTCATACCATTTTAGAGATGTGTTCATATTTGGATTCCAATTTTTCAAAAAATAAAATAAAATAGGTTGGTTGTAATTCTATTTTACTTAATCAACCTTTTGTAACTTCGAGGATAATCATAATGTATTGTCTAATACAAAAATGACTTAGCTTATGCCAAACTATTAAAATTCCCAATCCTTCTTCCCTAAACGAAATCATCATGTATTCTATGAGTTAGGGTATAGGCATATATCATGACAAGCATGAGAAAAAATTCATTAGTGTTACGTTTTATTTTATAGATAATAGAATGTCTCGTATATATATAGAAAATAGGCGGAACGGGAAAGAATGGTGCTATTATTGAAATAGTAGAATCAAAAGCAATTAATTACAATTAATTGAAATAATTTTGAAAATGAATATATACTTTATTGATGATTAGTGAACAGTAATTCTGACTTTTTTGAATAGAAACTTTGACTCAAATAGTAACTTGACTAGTTATACCTTGAATAGATTCACTTTTTTCTTGAAGAAGATCTTAAAGAAAGATTTTGAAAAATCTGAAATAGAACGTTGTATATTTTGCTCTTATTAAACAAGATTCGCCCACAATTTCTCGTCACGACAATCGAATTCACCCCGCTCTTTCATATATTGATGCAATCTACACATGACCACCCATAGCAGTACTTTTAGAACTCAAAAAATATAGAAATTATTCCAATTTACGTACTCAAAATTTTCCTTTCAATTTATGTTTTCTTGAAAATATACAATGAACTCTGTAATTAGTCAACTCAAAAAACTAGTCTCTCTGTATCTCGAGTCGAAGCCATAGGTAAGATGTAAAGGGGAAATCCATCATAATAAGATCCAAGATGTTTCACAAGATTCGGTTGATGAATGATTGTAATTGATACACATTTCTATGTCTAAACTACATGATTTTTGGATCCAAAGCAAGAATTTTTCACTTACCAAAATCAATGGCTTTGAAAAGGACACATAGAACATAACAATCTCTATCAATACTAAAGCATCTTTCACGTGATGACAAGCTCATTGTCTATGGCATTTGTTGTCACCCTTGTCCTAAGGGTATCTTTTTGTTCAATTATTTATGTACCTATGGTCAAAGGGAATAATTTTCTTACTTGAAAAATTAATTACCCCTAGTTGTTGGTAGGCTTTTCAAGGGGCATTCTTGTCATTTAATCTCTCAACCCAAACATGAATGTTTGCTTATTATTTAAAATGTGTCGGGTTTCACTTATAAAGGATATGCATCGACTCTTATGAATCATGTTAAACTATTTAGGATTCAAGAGGTTACGTTATATAATATTCATCGTTGATATCATAAAACAAAATAAATCATTCTTGAAATTTCAAAAACATAAAAAATCGATGTATTCTAATTATACATTTATAATCATTCTTCATTTCTTGAGTAACGTAGCATCATCAATATTAGTGACTGTAAATATATTTGAATAATAACGTGACGAGTAGTAATCGTAATGTAACTATCGATTAAAAAAATTATAAACTCAAGGCAAAACATATCTTTTGAATTACATGATTCACACAATAGTAAAGTGCTCAACCAAAAATTTGTCATGATTTTTGGGTCTTCGAGATGGTTAAAAGAAGGTTTTTATGCAACAAAAAATCAAGAAAATTGCACTAGTGGTCTTTAACCTATACTCAAGTAGCAATATGGTTCTCAAGTTTTAAAAATGAACAAGTTGATCCTCATTTTTGGTTATAGCTAAATCAATCTTGAAGACATAATCTGTTCAAATCTCTATTTATCGTCATGTGACCATCATTATCCAAGTTTATGGTGTTAGATTTTGTGTTCCATCTTGAGAAGATGCCCTAAAATCAATAGTGAGATGTGGTAATTGAATACAGATTATGCAATTATAATAAAATGTTGATCCTTAACTTGATAATTTTAAATGGTTTAAAATTAATTCGTTATTTGAATAACAGGTTAAGGACCAATGGTGTAATTTTTCCAAAAGTAAAGGTTGCTCTGATACCGTGTGGGATGGCACCCAAGAAAACGTGGCAGTGTCGGCAGAGTGAATCAGTGGGATCTAGTCGCCGCATTTTGAACGGCGGTGGGAATATTTGTAGGTCCCACTCCTTAAGATTCTTACTTTGACATCTCAATTTCACGACAAATATATTTTTCATAATTTGATGTCTCCTCATACCTTTTAAATTATTTTTTCAAACATTTAATTTACATTTTTCACCAATCCATCTATCGTGTTTCCAACCCAACTCCCATTATCATCAATGATTGCATATACATTTTCTTATCGATAATCGATTTGAGTAATATTATTCGTCAACTCACATCAAAGTTTTTATCAAATTGTTCAATGAAATAATATACCAAATGTCGGTATCTAATTTATGTTAAGCAATTGTAACATAATAACTCAATTAAATTATATTTATTAAATATAATATTGATGTGTCATATCTATGTTGCTTAGCTTATCTTATCTAAAAACGACACACGTTAATTTTTAGATATTGTTTCAAAAAACTTTTGATATAAATTATAGTAAAATTTGATAAAAAATTGATGAAATATATAGTTGAAATTTTTTATTAAAATTAATTGTTAACCCTAACCTTAAATTTTTAATAATTGTTAAGTTACTTAATTATCAATCAAAGATAGAAAAGCTTGTTGTGTACTATTGTCATCATCATTTTCTACTTCATTTCATTGTAGACATAATACCTAATATCAATCAATATGCTATAACATGCAATAGGATTCTCATTTGGAACTTGCTCTTTTTATCTACCTTTTAGTTGGCAAGACTTATTATGAACATGCCAATTATAGAGATTGCATCATTTCATACATTGTCACGTTAATGTATTTTTCAGTTAATCGATCAATGAAAAAGAAGCCAAATGTTTTTTTCTATTCTTTTTCCGAAGTCATGTCGAACTTTAGAGCATGCTAGGGTCATACTAAAAAAAATTAACTAAGACTACGTGTAGTTGTAGCGTTAAATTTTTTTCAAATATTTCACGATTGCCATTGAACTTTAAAATTTCCTTGTGTTGCCGCTAAACTTTCCCAAATATCTACCAATTGTCATTAACTTCAAAAGTTCTCTGAATTGTTGAACTTACTAAAATGTTATCTCATCTACCACTCTATCACTTGTCTTTTTAAAAGTTAACAAACTAAACGACACGGTAAAAGGAGTAATTGATGAGATACATTTTAGCAAGTTCACCAGTTAATTCTTGAAACAATTGACGAAGTGATATATGTGATAATATAATAAATTTAGTTCCGGTTTAGGAAAAATTTAAAGTTCAACGAAAATTGGAAAATATTTGAAACTTCCCTTTTCAGTGGGAGCTTTTAAAATTCGGCGACAATTTGAAATATTTGAAGTTCAATCTTGAATCGGATAAATATCATGAATAATAATATCTGAGTTATCAAATCAATTCATCATCGATGCTTGATTAGTATAACATAGGAAAGGGAGTGACGATACCATATACAAAAAGGAAGAGACTCAAAAAAATGACAAAAGCAAATAGGGCTTTTACACATTTTCGTTAATCCATGAAGAGGATCCGGTGAGGATGTTTACTACAGTACTAAGTTTTTTTATTTTCATAGTTAAGTAAGAATTATTTTCAAAATTAATAATTTTTTTTATTTGGAAATTATAAGTAACTTTTTTAAAGCTTAAACACGATCACGAAGAAATGAAGTGCAAAGTTGTACAAGTAATTTTCAGTAGGCAGAGAAAACATAAATGCATTCCGCTCCCAAGAGATCGACAAATCACTCCAAACCATAAGTTCAACTCTCCGCCTGTTTTTTTCTTTTTTTTTCATTATTTTAAAAAATCCTTGTCAGCTTATGCCTTGTGAGTGAAATAATGAAAACCGTCCAAACCAAACACAGATTTGTTTGGATTGGATTGGGTTAAATTACGATCAAACCGATTATGTTGGGTTGAGTTTGGATTCAGGCAAAAATCGACTCAACCCAAACCATCTCCACCCCTAGTTGTGACACCAGTTAAGACAGGAGTAGGGTTGGGCTGCTTACTGTAGTTAGTTTATGTATGGACCACAGCCCAGATTAAAGTTGTTTGGTCTGGCTTGGGCTGTGGTCCAACTGCAATACATATTAAAGTTTAGATGAGTAAATTCTAAAATTACTGCAATTTGGTTTTTAGCAATGTTGTAAATTTGAAAACTTATTACCCCCACTAATTTATAAAGGGCATTTCCAAGGATTTTGTTGTGAACGTTCAATGTTTAATAAAAATTTATTTGGTTTGACGATAGTGTGTTGTACCTTTGATTTGACTGTAGTATATTGTATTATTGTATAAATAGTTATTTACAATTTATTAAGTTAATTAATTGTTTTCTATCTTTTACTAATTAATCAAAATTAAAAAATATCCAAATATTTTCAATTAGCACTATTATAATTTTGTCTGTATGTATTATTAAATAATTTTTAGATTAATTAAAAATTTCAATAATATTAAAACAAGAAAAAAGTTTTTACACGCTTAAGCCTAGATCAAAACCTGGCCTTCACGCTTTGCCACACATTACGCTTTTTAACCATTGATTTTTCAGTGAAAATTACATCAACCATCTCTATTTTCTGAAATTCAAAAGTTACTTCCCACTCTCTTTTATTTCTAAACATTTTTTTAATTCCCTACACACACCTAGTGGATTGATTAGACACACAAACCCTAAACCAAAAAAACACGGCTACCATTACCACCATCGACCATCACTGTCCGAGCAGAACTATGCACTTGTCACAACCAAGCAGCATCAGATCTAGGGATGTAAATTTGACCCGAAAACCAGTGCCCCTACGATACGAGCCGATTTCGGTTCGATCACACCCCATCCTAGTTATCTAGTTATTATTGAAAAATATAAAAATTGTTCAAAAATATTTTGGCGCGCAACTCATTAGCCCAATTCTCAAATTGCCCTAAAATTTTAAAAATATTGAAAATCCATATATATAATCACGACAGTAAAACGAGGTAGAGGATTGCCTCGACCTGTCCCAACCACATCTCCTTCACTATCATGAGCTACCACCACCACCACTTCATGCATCACCAACACCGCCACACCCATTTGCCATTGAGACTACCTGACGTCGGCAACAACCCCTCGTCTTTCGACCAGATTTCAGATCTAGTTGTTGAAACCGGATCTATTTTTAGATCTATCTAAATTCGTCGAAATTTGTTTGTACTATTCTTGTTTTTCTCTTTGTGATTTGGGAGGTAGAAGAAGGGAGGCAGATAGTGATGAAGGCTACTGGTCGTAGTTATGGTGGTGCAGATGGAGGAGATGTTGGTGAATAGTGAGATTTAATGGTTTGGAGAGATGGTCGTGGCAATTGTAGCATATCGATGATGGTAGTGATGACATCAATGATGGTGGTGCAACGTTGTTAGCCTATAATATAGTATGTTACAAGTGGCAGTGAACAACTGTGTCAAATGGTGGTAATGGTTCGACAGCGGTAATGTAACAATAAACGTTAGAAATGGTGGTGACAACAACATTGTAACTTGTAAGATTAAATGTCACGGCGGTAGGGTCGATGGTGGTGGTGCAATACTAAGCCCTTGTTTGACAATCATTATTTCACAACCCTTTAATTTTTATACTTATTTTCAATCACATTTATAAAATAATATATTTTATACGTAAATTCAGAACTTTTTTTTATCTTTTAATCACACATTCTCCAAAAAATCATTATTTAAAATTTCATTTTTTTCAAAATAATGACCATCAATCAGAGGCTAAATTTTAAAAGTAGTGGTGAGCGAAATGTGTATAACGCGCTAGATTACAAGTGATAGTGAGGCGGCGACAACGGCAACACGGGTGGTGAAATATGTGTAACACGATTCTACAAAATGTAATATATTGCGTTACAAAAATTTGTCAAATAATTATTAAAATAGTTTTTGAGAATAAAAATATATTCAGACGAACGGAATTAGTAAACTTTTAATGGTATTTGTGAATTGTTTCCTTGGTTTTTTATGATGTAAATTAGTTCTTTTACTTAATTTTTTAAAAATTTAATTTGATTTAATTAATTTTCTAAGACATTTTGGTTATATGATTGGCTTCTCACGGTCACAAAAACGTTTTATTCAATTAGTTTTGGCATTTTGAAATTTGACCACACAAATACAGGAGTATTTACGTAAATCCACCTTTTTTGTTTCTTAGAATTTAATTTTAGATAAGGGTAACTATATTGCAACCACAATTTTTATTTAATATACCACATTTTAATTATCCTCAATCTTCGCTCATTGTAGTAATTATTCCCTTAATTTCTTTTCGTCGAATTCTTATTTTCAACCTTCCAATAATTAGTACATCTGGTTCTTGATAATGATATATATATATATATATATATATATATATATATATATATATCATACTTTGAAACGAGGAAAAAATACTTTTCGCACATTTTAATTATTTATTTTTATAAAATATGATAAAAAAATAAATTGTTTTACACCATTTTAATGGACTTCTAAACATAAAATTGTTAAACAGAGATTAAAAACCTTAAAGTGCAATTAAAAATAGGTGTACAAAATAAAATTTATGGTGCGAATATAATTGCCCTTAGATAATTGGAATAACGGTTTGTTACCCTTAGGTAAAGTTAACGGACATATTAGTTGATGTACAAG